>JANAVB010017804.1:0-86434 GCA_029216955.1 Iris pallida
GCACGCGTGCAACTCAAACAGAGAGCGATGACAGCAGTGACAGCAGCCGCGGGAGTCGACTTCGTGTGGAGATTTCCCCACGATCGGCCGACGGTTCGTCGAGCCGATTGCTCAGGTACGACCACGATATAACCGAATTTAATTCCCTTCAAATACATGGTAACTAGATGCCCTAGGTTGTCGGAAAAACGACGCTAAACTCGACCAAAAATCTGTTCGTAAACAGAGCGTAGGACAGTCCAAATGGCCATATTCGGAGACCGATTACGATCGATCTAATACCATATTAGGAATTCTAATTGAACAATTATTTAGAAAACATGTAGGACAAAAACCCTTCAGATAGTTTAATTTTCATTCACAGTGTAAGGAGTAATTTGATTGCAAAGTTACAAAAAAACCGTTTTGAAAATCATGAAAACCCACGACACGACGTGCGTTCCGCCATTTGGGCGACGTGGTCGCGAACGAAATCATCGAAAGCTGCGTAACGGCTTTGTGGTCGTGTGGGCTTTGACGGAATTCAAATTGGTCGCGTGTGCGTGACGAATTTGATGCGTATCCGTCAAATTTACCGTATTGTACACTTTGTAAATTCTCCAATTACTTTGTGCACGCTCGTCAGACAAGACGAAACACTTACGCCAACAGAACTGTATCATTTTTCTGGTCCTGTATGCCAAGTTTGGTCCGATTCTGAGACCGTTGATAAAATCACCGTTTGCGGGCCCAACGATCCCACTCAACGGGCGATTTTGTGCACGACCCGCCGGAATCCAACTCTGGACATACGGTTGGGTTCGTATCGAGAAATTGGATCCGTAGACATATAGTTTGACGACTTTAGAGACCATTGACTCTGGCACGCTTTTCGGTGCAAAGCGGGTCCAACGCGGACATCGTTTTTGTCCAAAATTACCGTTTTGCCCCTGTGTCCAGAATTGGACTTAAGGCAAATCCTAGCTAATTTGACTATTCTGAGAATGTGGTAAATTTATTTCAGCATCCGGAGACTTCTACATGTGTTGACTGATTGTGGCTCATTGAGTGGTATAGTGTTATTGGTTTCTCCAGCTAAGGACCTCAGGCAAGTGCACTTCTGATTGCTTTTCGATCATAGTAGTCTTCTCATTTCATGTCTATACATATATCTTGCTGCTTGTTGACACGCTCGTCCACGGAGTTGTCGGGAGGAGAAATATCTTAGTATACATGTGGACTACCCAGAAATATCCCATGAGTCTATTCTTGAACAATAGCATCTGCACACGCACGTGTAGATGCCAAATTTTACCCCTAGTCGTTCACATATCGAAACAGATATTTCACACCACCTAGATAGATGTCTTTTATTAGTTTTTCCTTGTTTACTTTCTATCGTGCTATGTCATCAGTTTTCTTACTAGCTTTCATATTCCATATGCTATTTAATGTCTTGTTAATTCTATTGTGTTTTGCATTATCATCGGTTTGTGTACTTATTCCATTCCTGACTGGAAACCATCATTTTTCAGGTTAGCCGTAATTACTCTTAGCACTGGAGAAGGCTTGGGTATGCTGAGGACAACCTAAAAATAAAACATTGTAGCAGATTCATTAATTGTAAAATCTTGTATTTTCTTTAATTATAAGTCTTGTAAATGTGTAATAAATTTAGAATTGTGAATGAGCAAAAATTGTATTTTGAGCATCTATTTTTGTGGGCTTGACAGCGTTCTACCGCCGACTCTGCGGCGTAGGCTGGCTTGGACACGTCTCGTATCCAAAAAGCGGGTGCGGGTCGTGACAGGAGCCCCGACGACAGCCAGCGCCGCCTCCTCCGGCCGTAAAACTCCACTGTCGACCGCCTCAGATTGCGCCCCTTCCTCCCCGGAATTCATCCTCTGCCGCGTCCCGTCTCCCGACCGCTTGGACGGCCGAGCCCGCCTCCTCCGCGGTCGAACCTCAGCACCTCCTGCTCCGCGGATTCCCCGCCGCCAGCCTCCGGCAAGCCGCGCGCCGACAGCGCCGACCGCCGGTAACCCCTTTTCCCTTCTCCCACTCTCTTCTATCTCTCTCTCTCTCTCTTAAGGATTTTTTTTTGGAAAATGTTTTCTGTAAACACATAGCATGGTGTAGTGTTGCAATTTCCCATTAAAAAATGTTTTTAGAAAGTGTAGTGTTCTTTTAAGTTTTTTTTATTTAATAACATTATTATCATTATTAGTATTATAATTATAACTATCATATATTATATATTATTATATATTATTATTATTACTGTTATTATTATTGCTATTAGTATTATTATAATATTATTACTGTTATTATTATATCATTATTAGTAATTTAAAACTTTGGTTATGATTATGATTTTTATTAGAATTTTTATTGTATTCTCTGTTTTATTAAAAATAGAAAATTATTTTGACAACACACAATAGTCAAAAAATTATTTTCCTATTGTATTAAATACTTTGATTAATGAAAAGTTACTTTTCTACGATATAATATAATATATATTATATAATATATATAATTATATATATATATATATATATATATATATAGATATATATATATAGTTTTCAAGTATTCATCTAAACGTATATTTGACTAATAAGATGTAATTTTCAAAATTATTATATATACATATTTTTGAAGTATTTTCGTAAATAAGTTTTACAAGTAAACGTTTTTAAAATAATATAAATATTTCTAAGAAGTTGTATATTCATCTATCCCCAAATCTTCTTTCCAATTATCCTATCGCTCACGACTAATCGTGTTATTTTCGCGTGACTTCGAACCCCTACATACTGGCCTTGGCAATTGGACAGAACAGGTCTTGTTGAATCATTGTACCACTCCAGGCAGCACCACCAGGCAAGACACCTTGCCACTACTGTTTAATTTCCTGCTCATAACATGCATGTTGTGTTTATTTCAAGTTGTTCTTTTTAAATTATATGTAGATGGAAACTATTATATTTTATACAATTGACTTAGAGTTAAGGGACCCGTATGTTTAAGTGCATCTCATAAACTGTCACGATGTGCCACGGGTTGTGTGTGAGCTGCGAGTCGCATATAGCTTCGGACTTGCGTATCGACCGTACATCGGTGCGTACAGGCCGTACGTTAGGATGTAACTGCTAATAGATTTTTGTAGAAGACTTGGCAGTTATTAAGGATTAAACAGTGTCGTGAAGACGACACATGTATAGTATCATGTGGAGGAGGGAGATAGTCATTAGCGTAGGGGCTACATGTTCAGTACACACATAGATTTGGGCCGATAGTGTCTCGGATGAGCGCTACTTACTGCCCCGGGGCCGATAGTTCTCGTATGAGAGCTACTTTCTGCCCATAGTCGATAATGTCTCTTATGAGCGCTACCTACTACTTCTCTCTCTCCATCTATGCTGAACACCTAAGCTCCTGCGTAGAACGTTGTCTTCTCAAAATATATATCACATAGAATGGTTAGGAACCTTACGCATGTATATTTCCTATTGAGCTCTTACTATTCAGTTTATGGCATGATATTATGTGTCTTGTTAGGTCACTCTGAGGACCTGGTTTTTCCCCAGGTGTGTGTTTTCGTGATTTCTTGCAGGTGCTCTAGCTAAGGCCATTCCCTCCTTCGTGATGACTGTTTTTGGACTTGTCATTGCTTCGCTCGACCAATCACTTTCTTTTGTATATTTCTTCTCTATTTAAATTAGTTGGTAGTGGACTTTGTTTCCGTCCAACGATTGTATCATAAATGTTCAAGTTGATTTCTATATTATTAATCCTTTCATTGTGGATGAGATTTAGTTGTCTTGGATTACTATATTTACAGCTTATGTATACATACGAGGTCCATGTATTTCGTATGTATACTGCTGGCATGTCTACGTATTTGGTCCTACGTATTTTGGTACTAGGGCGTTACATATTTTTGTGGTGGCCCATGCAGGTCCAGTTTTTCACTTCGGTTACTTTACCGTACCGATGTGAGCATGCACTATAGGATTAGAGTCTAGAATCTCATCCACCTACTTGACATCCTTTCTCGACTTCAAATTTTAAACTCTCGTTCGACCTCCTTGAATTGCATCTTGCTTGACTCCTTCTACCTTAAATTTCTTAGTTTCGTGTTTAGTAAGATGACTACACTAGTATATGCCATAGGTTAAACACATGGCTAGATAGATTGTATTGACTATTATTATCCATTGAGGTTATATTTAGGTATAAAGATATTTATTTTCCTAGAGATATGATCATAAGGATTAGTTAATTCCAAGTTGGGTAGTAGCATATTACCGCCATCAAAGGATAGTTGAAATTTTACTTTAAATTTACAAGTTTGTATACACAAGAGGATAGCTAGATCGAGAAAGCAGATTTTTATGAATTTTGAAATTGTGAAATAGTTATATTGTGACACTTGATTTACGGTTAACTTAAGTTTGGATTGTAATATGATAGAGTTTATCTCGAGATTATTTAAAGAGTTTAAATTATGATTTTCTAGACGACTAGAGAGATGAAAGTTTAGAAGGGAGAGAACTTGAGGTTTTAAATTGCGCGTACGATTTATAAAGTTTATTAAATTTTAAAGAGATGACGAAAAAATTTTGTTTAAATTTTTTGGAAGATATCGACTTTGAAGGAAAATTCAAATTTAAATTTTGTCCTATGATCTATGATTTATAGAGTTATTTAAATTTCGAGTTTAAAGCCTTGATTATGGATATTTAAATTTTAGTAATATATATATATATATATATATATATATATATATATATATATATATATATATATATATATATATGTTCATTTGCGATATACAAGGATTATTTCGAGATTGATTAGAGATTTAAATTAAACTTGACATTCTAAGATAATTGGTAATTATGGTAGAGTATCTTGAAAATTTTATTGAGAAACTTCGAGGAACTTGAAATTTAGATTAGATCATATTGGTAGAAGACCAAGAAGCAAGGAAGGTCACCCTAGTAAGATAGAAGTATTGTACATTAGATTGCCATGCCACCTATGATTATGATATTGCATATACACAAGTATAGTTAGTCATCGACCAAACCGCTGAACATATCTTTTGACTTACTCGACCTTCCCTCAATTCTAGATCTTTTGTCATGACCATCTAATCATTTGAAACTTGAGAAATGATTAGATTGTTCCATGATCATACACCATCTAAGTGGCTATCATATCCCTAGAAACTGTACTCCTAATTTATTTTACCTTGATTTGTTAGAATCTAAGTTTTCTTTATTTCATGTTTTAGCTCGATCATTTATTTGGTTCGTTAATCATTATCTCATGAACTCCTACTTTCTATTTTAATTTCTTTTGTGTCCTTACCATGACTTAGGTATTTGGAGCACAACACTAGACTTTTCCTTCCCACAAATTTCACAAACAAGACCTACACGAGTCCACCTTCATGTAGGTATATCACGTGCCACTAAAACACGTCTCCTTGTACTCTAATTTCATATTGCGACTTTCGGGTCAAAATAACTGGACTCAAATTCCTATCGTGAAACCAATATACTTTAAACTATAGATGAGACTCGACCTCGACTCCATTCTTTCGACCCGATATACGATTTTGTTCTACTTAATTCCTTACATGCTTAAATCTTGATTGCTGGACCTATCACACCATTAGTTTAATTCTTGTAAGTTGAGTAGAATATCTCATGACCTAACCAACATTTTGTGGACCACATTGATAGGTTCACTTGGACCATAGAATTCAGTAGACCCTAACTTATCTAGTCAACCAAGTCGACTGCATAGGCCCAAATTTCGGCCGGAACTTAGATTTTATAAGATCTTGGACTAATTGATTTCTTTCATCATTACCTTTACTTATTATTTTAATTACCTATGATGCTAAAATAGCCTAGTTTTTGTAAGCTTATTCCTTAATCGAGCTTGTTCAAGACATATGTTAATTGGGTCGCTCCCACTAACATATTGTCTAATCAGAACCGGTGCATGATGGTCTGATCAACCGAGTGCACTTTGGTTCGCTTTTATCTACCGTCATACGTGGATGGGGACATAGCTAAACTTGTCCTTTAGAGCCTCATCCGCGACTGCCTTGGCAACGCCTTTTTGAAATTTTTCGGTCGTCTTTGAATCACGTATTGGTACTCAATAATCTCATCTTTGAACCCCTTAATGCTTTTGCCTTCACCTGTTTTAGAAGGACGAAGGCGTTGTACTAGAACCTTCTCTAGCCTTCATATCAATTATGATTATTATCACTCGATAATGCTATATCTTCATCCTAACTACTCGACCTTTCCCTCAACCCTAAATCTACAAACTTGACTTTCTAATCACTTGAATTTAAGAAGTGATTACAATCGTCTCTTAATCATATCCTCAACCTAGACTACGACCAATGAACCCTTCTACCGTTGTGCCTTCTCACCCCTACGAATTCTTAATTTCGAGAACGAAATTCTTTTAAGTTGGGTAGGATGTAAAACCCCTAAATTTCTACTGATTTTTTTTATTATTTTAGTACTGATTAAAAATTTGGTATTATACGCCGCGTAGTCGTATTGTACGTCACGCGGAAAATTTTTATCTTTTCGAATTTGCTCGACGAGTACGAATATGTGCGAGTGTACATATTTTTGAAAAATATATTTTCTATATTTTTATGGTTTCAAAATAATATACAGTAATTTTGTTATCATTTCAAAAATTTTCAGGTTTGTTATTTGTTTATAAAACCTTTCATTTACACAGTTATAAATAATAAATAAATTTTCCTATAAAATGGTGTAGTATAAAAGTATATTTATACAAATATTATTTGGACATACATATATAATTAGTAATTATTTATTAGTTTATTTTTAAATAATAATAAATTTTCGAAATTAATAATATTAGTATTTTAGAAAATATATTTTGAAATTATTGTGGCATTTAAATTTTGATTTAAATTTATGGATTTATTTAAATAGTTAAATATTTGCAATTGATTTATCCCATTTGATTTTTAGACTAAAATTTGATTTAATTTAAATTAGATTTGAATTGGATTCGATTATTGATTTAAATCTAATTGGGATTTAAATAATCCCAATCATTATCCTAATTGGAATTCCCACATCCTATAAATAGGCAGGTACTCCTCCATAATTCTCTACCAAAATTTTCATCCAACAGGTGCATCGTGTCTGTGCCTCATCCCCTCCACTATATTTTTCTATTATAATTACAATTCTCCCAACTCCGTGTCCGACACCCGGACATCCAATTCGTGTCGCGCAGGACACGACACCCCGACACATATAATAAGACTCTAAACCTAACCCTACCCGTTCTACCATCCTCGCCACCATCCCGTCGCCATCATCACCCTTACCACCATAACCATCATCCCCATCACGACCACCACACACCGCCGCGGCCACTCCGATCGCAGCAACCCTCAACCCGTCAACCCCGCCATCAACCCCGCCACAGCCTGTCCCGACATATTGCTCCCGGACAACCCCTGCTTGCCCTGCCAACCCAGGGCCAACATCGCCACAACCACCTTCACCACCAGCAATCAACCCGATCAGTCCCCTGCCCCCACGGCCGACCACCCTCATACCCACGGCGTCCACCGCCGACGCCGATCACCACCACCATCAACCCCCAAAATCCACCACCACCATCGACACCACAGCAAATAGAAGAAGGAGAAGAAGAACCCTAACCTCGGTGCCACCTGACCTCCGTCGCGCCATGCTGTGGCTACCACCGAAATCCCCAACTCCGCCGCTTCTTTTTTCCTCCGCCTCGGGCGCCCGCGCTCGCCGGAAAACCCCGGATGGCCGCCTCCCGCTTCACCTCCGCCCCGCCGCGTCGAGTCTTCCGCAGTCCGACTCCGCCGACCCTGTCGCAGTGAGCACCGCCGGCGCCTCCCCGTAGCGGAGCCCCCGACGACAGCCAGCGCCGCCTCCTCCGGCCGGTAAAACCCCACTGCCGACCGCCCCAGATCGTGCCCCTTCCTCCACCGGATTTCACTCCTCCGTCGCGTCCCGTCGTCTCCCGACCGCGTGGATGGCCGAGCGCGCCTCCTCCGCGGTCGAACCTCAGCACCGTCTCCTCCTCCGCGGATTCCCCGCCGCCAGCCTCCGGCAAGCCGCGCGCCGACAGCGCCGACCGCCGGTAACCCCTTTTTCCCTTCTCCCACTCTATTCTATCTCTCTCTCTCTTAAGGATTTTTTTTGGAAAATGTTTTCTGTAAACACATAGAATGGTGTAGTGTTGCAATTTCCCATTAAAAATGTTTTTGGAAAGTATAGTGTTCTTTTAAGTTTTATTATTATTAATAACATTATTATCATTATTAGTATTATAATTATAACTATTATCATTATTATTATTACTGTTATTATTATTGCTATTAGTATTATTATAATATTATTACTGTTATTATTATATCATTATTAGTAATTTAAAACTTTGGTTATGATTATGATTTTTATTAGAATTTTTATTGTATTCTTCTGTTTTATTAAATAAATAGAAAATTATGTTGACAACACACAATAGTCAAAAAATTATTTTTCCTATATTGTATTAAATACTTTGATTAATGAAAAGTTACTTTTCTACGATATATATATATATATATATATATATATATATATATATATATATATATATATATATATATATATATATTAATTTTCAAGTATTCATCTAAACGTATATTTTGACTAATAAGATGTAATTTTCAAAATTATTATGTATACATATTTTGAAGTATTTCCGTAAATGAATTTTTACAAGTAAACATGTTTTTAAAATAATATAAATATTTTCTAAGAAGTTGTATATTTATCTACTCCCCAAATCTTCTTTCCAATTATCCCATCGCTCACGACTAATCGTGTCATATTTTCTCGTGACTTCGAACCCCCTACATATTGGCCTTGGAAATTGGACAGAACAGGTCTTGTTGAATCATTGTACCACTCCAGGCAGCACCACCAGGCAAGACACCTTGCCACTACTGTTTAATTTCCTGCTCAATAACATGCATGTTGTGTTTATTTCAAGTTGTTCTTTTTAAATTATATGTAGATGCAAACTATTATATTTTATACAATTGACTTAGAGTTAAGGGACCATCGTATGTTTAAGTGCATCTCATAAACTGTCACGATGTGCCACGGGTTGTGTGTGAGCTGCGAGTCGCATATAGCTTCGGACTTGCGTATCGACCGTACATCGGTGCGTACAGGCCGTACGTTAGGATGTAACTGCTAATAGATTTTTGTAGATGACTTGGCTGTTATTAAGGATTAAACAGTATCGTGGAGACGACACATGTATAGTATCATGGGGAGGGGGAGACAGTCATTAGCGTAGGGGCTACATGTTCAGTACACACATAGATTTGGGCCGATAGTGTCTCGGATGAGCGCTACTTACTGCCCCGGTGCCGATAGTTCTCGTATGAGAGCTACTTTCTGCCCATAGTCGATAGTGTCTCTTATGAGCGCTACCTACTACTACTCTCTCTCCATCTATGCTGAACACCTAAGCTCCTGCGTAGAACGTTGTCTTCTCAAAATATATATCACATAGAATGGTTAGGAACCTTACGCATGTATATTTCCTATTGAGCTCTTACTATTCAGTTTATGGCATGATATTATGTGTCTTGTTACGTCCCTCTGAGGACCTAGTTTTTTCCCAGGTGTGTGTTTTCACGATTTCTTGCAGGTGCTCTAGCTAAGGCCATTCCTTCCTTCGTGATGACTGCTTTTGGACTTGTCATTGCTTCGCTCGACCAATCACTTTCTTTGTATATTTCTTCTTTATTTAAATTAGTTGGTAGTGGACTTTGTCTCCGTCCAACGATTGTATCATAAATATTCAAGTTGATTTCTATATTATTAATCCTTTTATTGTGGATGAGATTTAGTTGTCTTGGATTACTACATTTACAGCTTATGTATACATATGAGGTCCATGTATTTCGTATGTATACTACTGGCATGTCTACATATTTGGTCCTACGTATTTTGGGACTGGGGCGTTACACTAGTCCAGTGTCTGTCCGGATGATTTTGATCCCTAAGATCACATCAGCTTCTCCCAAGTCCTTCATACTGAACTTCCTCGAGATGAACTTCTTTGTCTCCGTGACACAGCCCATATCCGTACCTAGGATCAGCATGTCGTCCACGTACAAACAAACGATCACATCTCTTCCATCAGCGAACTTCGTAAAAATACACTTGTCCGTCTCGCTGACCATGTAGCCATTTGACCTTATAACCTTGTCAAATTTCTCATGCCACATCTTGGGAGCCTGTTTAAGACCTTACAAGGATTTTATCTACTTGCAAACTTTGTTTTCAAGACCCTTGACGACAAATCCCTCTGGCTGTTGCATGTAAATCTCTTCGGTCAGCTCGCCATTTAGGAAAGCCGTTTTCACATCCATCTGATGTATCACCATCTTATGTATTGCTGCAAGAGCAATCAATATTCTGATGGTGGTCATCCGGACTACTAGAGCATATGTGTCAAAGTAGTCAATCCCTTGCTTCTGAGAAAACTCCTTGGCTACCAACCTAGCCTTGAACTTGTCAATAGTTCTGTCTGCTTTCATCTTCTTCTTGAAGATCCATTTGCATCCGATAGGTTTCGCTTCTTCAGGAAGATCAACCAACACCCAAGTATCATTTGAGGTGATAGAATCAATTTTATTGTCAATCGCCTCCTTCCAGAAAACTGCGTCTCTGGTCTTCATCGCATCATCATAGGTAAGCGGATCTGCTTCCACATGATAGGTGACAAAGTCATTTTCGATGTCCTTCGGCCTCCTTACACACTTAGCTGTCGGCTCAGCTAGTTCTGTTCAACCGTTGTTTCAACAACAATATCTTCTTGGACTACTTCTTCATTGAAAACTTCAGTTTCTTGCGCACTTTTATTGTTCTCCGGAATATCCGCAAGAACAATATTCTTGTGCCTTGCAAATTTATCTTCAAAATATTCTGCGTCGCGAGATTCAATGATATGATTTGACTCAATATCAAGAAATCTCTGAACATTACTCTTCTCGGCATACCCCAAGGAGATCATCTTTGTAGTCCTTGTCCCAAGCTTCTGAATCTTCAGATCTGGAAGCTTGACATATGCCAGGCACCCCACACTCAAATGACATTCAAGTTAGGTTTGACCTTGAACCAGAGTTCATGAGGAGTAATGTCTGAAGTTGCATGAGGCACTCTATTTAGAATAAAAGTGGCCGTCAATGCAGCTTCTCCCCGGTAGCACTTTGGAAGACCTGCAGTCAACAACATTGAGTTAATCATTTCTGTTAACGTTCTGTTCTTCCTCTCTGCTACTCCGTTTGATTGAGGAGAGTACGGAGCCGTAATCTCATTGACAATTCCATGTTCTTTGCAGAACGATGCAAATTCATGAGACCTGTACTCTCCACCTCGATCACTTTTTATTCTCTTGAGTTGTTGTCCAGTCTGCCGCTCAGCTTCGGCCCTGAACTCCTTGAACTTCTCGAATGCTTCATCTTTCGCCTTCAGCAAGTAGATGAACTCATACTTAGAGAAGTCATCGATGAAGGTTATGAAATACTTCATCCCGGACTTTGTAGAGAATTGTTTGAAGTCACAGATATCAGAGTGTACCAACTCCAGAAGATCTGTACTTCGATAAACCCGAGGAAAGAGTTTCCTTGTGATCTTCGTTTGAGCACAAACTTCACATTTCTCTAACTTACCCCCACACTTGGAGATAAGTCCTAGAACAGACATTTTGTTTATTCGTTTACAATGAACATGTCCTAGCTTATTATGCCACAACTCAAGAGTATAAGCAGAAGGAGTGATTGCATTAATTACATTGGAATGATTTACAAGCTAAATTTTGAACATTCCTTCGGTATAAAAAGCTTTTTCGAAATATATTTCCTTAATAACATCACCATCTGGCCAGCATTAATGTCCATCCTGAGGTCTGCATTGCAGAGTAGACCTCCCGAGATCAGATTCTTTGTGATAGCAGGTACATGCTTTACACCTTGAAGCGGTAGAGACTTCTCCGAAGTCAGCTTCAAAACTACCGTCCTGATCCCAAGCACTTCAGCTTGTGCCTGGTTTGCCACCATAACCACTTCAGAAGTTGGTGCATAGGTAGTAAACCACTTATTACTGTAGCAGACATGGCAGGTGGCTCCAGTATCTACCCACCAGTCAGAGTCAGCCCCCTCCGCATCGACCTGCACAATCATAGCAACAACATCAGTGATCATAGATACCTTGCTAGGCTCTCCTTGTTCGGATTACTTAATTTTTGCATTGCATTCACTTTTGAAGTGGCCCTTCTTGCCACACTTGAAACAAGGCATATGAGACTTAGCCTTCTTTTGCTTGAAGGAAGTATCCTTCACATTCAGATTATTAGGGTCCTTTTTCTTGCTATGGGAAGAAACATGCTTTTCCCTTGGTTCCTTGGTATGAACCAAATTGGCGTTAGGCTTAGACATTGCGTCCACTTTCTGTTGATCCCGCATCTGGTCCTCAACATAGACTTCATGTAGGAGATCTTCGAGAGAAATCTCCAACTTCTTCCTATGCATGTTTGCATAGAACTTGCTCCACCCAGCAGGGAGCTTAGAGCCGATCCCACCAACAACAAACTTATCGGTAAGGGTCATCGCCTCATCCTCTAATTTCTGTTGCAGCTTCAGGAACTCTTTCACCTGCGGCAGCATTGACTTTTCGTCTTTAAAGAACCATTTGTGATATTTCTTAACAAGAAATATCTTGCTCCGGTTCATATTTTTGTCATAAAGTTTCTCCAGAGACTCCCAAATCTCTCTGGCAACAGTCTTCTTTGAATAAGATTCGACAAAAAAATCTTCCATAGCATTTAGGATCATATGCCTACAAATGCTATTGTCCCTTCTCCACTTGGCCTGGTTCTTAGTAGCCGTAGCGATTGCGGCTGCAGATCCAGTTTCTGGAACAGTAGGTTCCTCCTCAATCAGCACGTGATCAACATCAGAGAACTGAAGATTGAGGAAAACCTTTCTTTTCCAGTTTTGATAGTGCTCACCATCAAATTGTTCTAACTTAGAGAAATTAGGATTGATTAGCGAAACACGAAAGTTTTCCATCGTAGCAATATAGCTTTGAGATTGTTAGTGTCGGGGCACAATTTTTGATAGAAAACTGAGAAAATGAAACAATTGTTAAGATAACGTTTCAACGCAACACTTCAAAGACGGTGCACAATAGAGATCCTATGAGGATTCTAGATTACGAAAATCTAAAAAGAATTCGTAAACAGTAGTAAACAACAGTAGCACTTCTAAACAGAAGGTACTGATCGATATGCAAACAACAACAGAGAAGATGACAGGCGATAGATGGATAATGACCTGCTGGGGTGAATGATCATCGTTGTTCAAAGCTATATTCTTCCCACACGAATAGCTTTCAGGAACCAGCAAGTTCGTCGGAGAACCTTGGAACACTTCTACTCTTCTGACTCCTCGAATCGTACACGGACTCCCGTGCAAAAGCAACGCTGGTATAAAGCTTCTCTTCTCTCTCTCACAGCCTCTGTTTACTTGTGTTAAAAAAATACTTGTAAACTTTTTGAACTTTCAGTTTTTTCTTCTACTCTTTTGTCCTGTGGAGAAAAGAGACCTTATATAGGCCTGAGTGGCAACTGTCTGGTTTGCACAATGTTCGGGACGTGATAAAAACCACTCCGAAAGTGCAGTAACCGCACAGATCATGCACATGCACGATCTGTAGCAAGTTGCGTCACTCGCGCACCCCGTGCGCAGAACACGCACTGAGCCGCTTGTGCCACTTGCGCGTCCTGCACAATTGGGCGCACACCTGTGCGCGCAACTGGACCCACCACTGGGTGCTCATCTGTGCGCGCAACTGGCCGTACAACCTGGACGCGCTCCTGCCCGTGCAACCTGGACGCGCAACCTGGCCAGCGCACCTAGCCGTGCAACCTGGCCCGTGCAACCAGAGCCGCGCAACCTGGCTGCACAATCTGGCAGCTCAACCGACTCGCGCAACGAGCACAACTTAAGCGCGCAAGTGTAAAGTGCGCCAACAAAATGTCACATTACGCCTCATGAGCCCGAGTTCGAGTTCGAGTCGATAATCCCCTACGGGACTTAGCTTCTAGGAAAATAAATTTTTCAAGAGCAAAAAGCATGAATGCTTTACCATGGAGCCTTATCCTTACCTCCTAGTAAAATCACTCAAATGGTTCGCTCCTTAGGATCACCACCCCATGTGCATATCCCAACAACACATACAAGTATATATGTTGAGATATCTCATGGTGCACTTTTCGTTTGTGACTAAACTTTACTAAGCATGTTGAGAGCTCTCAACATGGCAAGAAATTAAGAGCACCAACGCATTCTTCTTTTCTCCCAAATGAACGTCTATCTTTCCAAAAGTGACTCCATCCCTTGCCTAATAAAAGAATACCTGTGATCTCATATTCCTTCTCTTGCAAATGAGTTTCTGGCTTTTCGAAAACGACTTGGCCTCTTGTCGTTTAACGCTTGGATTCATGGACGGAACCACCCTTGTGGCCCAACTTTTTTTTTTCCTATATGTTTATTTTGTTATATGAGTATACACCCCAGTCCATCCCATTCCATTTTAGCAAGGGCCGTTTGGTAAATCGTATTTGGAGATAGATTTTATGATTTTATGGATTTGGAGTTAAATTCTTCGAATCCTATGCTTGGTTGGAGGTGGATTTAGATATGGAAAGTATAACCAAATCCAAAATTTGGATTCGGAAGAAAGAAAGTTGGATTTTGGAGAAAAAATAGTTATTTTTTAATAATTTCGTTGTTATATTAAATATTGAGTTAAAACTAATTAATAATTAATAAATTAATAATTCGTTATATTTTATATATTAATTTTTTACAATTATTATTTTAAGAAATTATTTAATTTATAATTAATTAAAATTAGTCATTATTATTCTTTTAAAAATTTATTTTTTTAACTAATACTTAGTTATCATAATTATAATCTAAATTTATAATATATTAATTAATACCTTATCATTTAATATTTTATAATAATCTTAATTAATAATTTAATTAATTATAACTATAATCATAATTAAAGTCATTTACTAATCATAACTATAATCCTATTTAATAATTTCAATTATAATCATAATTAAAAATTTATTATTCTTATTATAATCTTAATTAATAGTTCAGTAATTAATATTTTATAATAATCTTAATTATTAATATTTTAATCACAATTATAATCATAGTTAATAATTTATAATTTAATAATCTTTCATTATAATCTTAGTCTTATTATAATCTTAATTAATAATTGACTAATTTATTAATCATAATTAAAATCTTAATTAATAACTTATTAATTTATAATTATAATTATAAGCTTAATTAATAATTTAGTAATTTATAATTTTATTTTAATATATTATAATAATCTTATTTAGTAATTTATACCTTTAGTAGTCATAATTATAATAATTTATTAATCATAATTATTATAATCTTTAATTATAATCATAGTCTTATTATAATCTTCATTAATAATTTATTAATTATAGTTATAATCTTGATTATAATAATTTATTTATCATAACTATAATAATTTATTTATCATAACTATAATTTTAATTAATAATTTATAATTGGTTATAATATTATTTAATAATTTATTTGTTTTAATTATAATCTTAATTATAAATTATTAGTTACTATTTTTTTTATAATCTTAATTAATAATATATTAATCATAATTTTTATCGGTATTAATAATTTATTATTTAGTAAATAATAATTAATATATTATTTAAATTTTAATTAATAATTTATTATTGGCATATAATCATCATTTTAATCTTAATTAGTAATTTGTTAATCATAACTATTTTTGTAATTATAATGATAATTTAATTATAATCATAACTATAATTATAATAATAATAATTAATTAATATTTTATTAAATATATTTTATTGTCATAATTGTTAATCATAATTCTAGTTTGGGTTAATTAGTTATACCCCCCTATGGTTTGTACGTATTTTGGTAACTGTTCCCATTGTTTCAAAAATAAAGAACACCTCCCTGACTGCTTAATTTTTCACTCATTTTCTTCTATGCACCAGGAGGGTACAACTAATTAACTTTATAAACCAGGGGGGTGTTCTTTATTTTTAAAACAACATGGACAGTTACCAAAATACGAACAAACCATAGGGGGGTACAACTAATTAACCCTTCTAGTTTACCAAATTCTATGTTTGGTTGGAGTTGGATTTTGATTTGGATTTGGATTTGGAAATCCATGATTTGGATTTGGATTTGAATTTTTGATTTTCAAATCCAAATCCAAAACCAAATCCATTTTACCAAACAAGGGCGAATAACGGTTCGATTCGGTTCAAATCGAACCGTATATATGAAAATCGAAATAATCATAAATCATAATTCTCAATACCGAAAAACGAATCGTTTTTATAAAAGCTGAACAAAACCGAACCGAATTAATTCGGTTCGATTTTATGGACCAATGTGCCAAACCTTCAAACTTTTAGTAAAATAAGCATATTAAATAATAATTTATTTTAAAAATATAATATTATTGTATTTATGAATTATTATATTACATAGCGTGAAAAATATTAGTATATATAGATTACGGGTATATATATAGAGAGAGCTCAAAAAAGTACCGACAGAGAATCGGATAAGAGAGTGCATTCAGTTAGGGGTTACAAAACTTTAGTATATGTAGATTGAGGATAGTTTGATAAATTACTAAATTTGAATCGATTTTCGGTTCGATTATCCGAATCAAGAACAGAAAACCGAACTGTTATTTCAAAATTTTAAACCGAAAATCTAACAGATAACCGAAAAATCGAAACGTTCGTCATATTTCGGTTTTGTTCGATTCGATTTTCGGTTTTCAACTGTTATATGCTCATCCCTATTTCAGCATACTACAGTTCGAATTTTTGTCCCGTCCTTGCTTGGAATCTAGTAAGAAACTATTGCCCTCGCTAGTCCAAATTTATTGCTGGCTACATCCGCTATGTAATCCTATCACTGCTACCATCCCACCAATATATTCATCAATTGAAGGATAGTGAATTTTATTTTGGCAAATGGGTTTATACTCTTTCCTCTGTCATCTAAAGTCCATCAACAACAATCGACAGTGACAATAAACTTTTGAAAGTGAGCGTTGGGACCCAACTTCGTAATGTACTATTTGGCCTTTGACGATGATGCATGAAGGACCATTAAAGATAATTAATAAACATTTTCAAAAGTCAGAAACATCATACTCGATAATTATTTAAGATTGAAGGAGCATTAAAGATAGCACAAGGAGATGGTCATTAGAGCATCTCCAACCCTATTGTCTTGTTAAGTGGTTTGAGTCTTAGGTGGCTCCTATGTGGCATGAGCCACAAGACAATATCTTATTTATGTGGCAAAACTATATCTCAAAAGACATTGAGATAGAAAAACTCTCTCCAATGCAAAAGTATTGAGGAGACAATAATTTTTTTTTTTTTCAACTTTCAAGACAACTCCTCCACTTCTTCAACTTTTTTATAAAATTTTCTATTCATAATTGATGATGTGGAGACAAAGTCATTGTGAAGTGCATTGTCTAGATCTAGACAACCAACTTCACATTCTCCTTGCCATGTCATTGCCTTGTCAACTTCATGTTTTATTCTACATTTGCATTGGAGAAGAATTTTTGGAATGAAAGTTTGTCATTCCTATGTGGCAACCATTTTTTCTAAACTCACAATAGGGTTGGAGATGCTCTTACAAGAGTCCCTTCTATTAATCAAGTTCCATTAATGAAGGGCTGATTAGTAAACCGTAAGTAGGAAACAATTTAGATTTGCACTTTCAAGAATGTGTTTGGTTAGGAGAAAAAGGCAAAAAGTGAAAAGTGGGTTAGTATATTATTATAAATAAAAATTATGATAATTAGTTTAACAACTAAAAATGAATAGTAGTTATAATTAATTAATATTAATAAAAAATTGGTTAGTTGATTAATTATCATAATTATACAACATAACAAAACAAATAAAATATTTTATATACTAATTAATTATTTTATTTATTAATTAATTACTAATAATTTATTATTTATTAATAATTAGATAATCCAAATAGATTTATTCCAAATATAGGAAGTACGGACGGATAGACAAAAATTATAGCCTTGACACGTGTCAAAAACTCAACAAATACGTGTGAGACGCTCCGTGGACACGCCGAAGTGTACATCATGTCCTTATTTATTGTGTGTTATCGTATTAATGGTCATACAACATAAGTCTAAATATAAGTACAAATACTAGTATCAATAAACATTATTATACTAACATCTAACACTAATTAAGATTAAAAAAAATTATATTTAAAATGTTAACTAAATATCAATTAATTATTAGTTAATTTAGTTGTTGATTAGTGTTTAGTTAGTTTAATAAGTTACTAGTTAACATTTAATTGCTGCTAAAGAAATTTAGTTAGTTTAATTAGTTATTTGTTATTAGTTAGTTGACATTTAATTGTCCCCTTATATTTTTTATCACTCCAATTCATCAACATCCCGCCAAAGAGAGTGGATGTAATCATGTGAACGATCGAAAATAAAAAGGGACAAGAATGGGATACAGTGTAAAAGGACATTAGAGTGGTTTTTTTAAAAAAAAATTCTTTTCCAAATCCCACTCTTTCAGTTATTTACCAAACGCTAGAGTATATGAAAAGTGGCATGTTTTGTTGTTATTATTGATGGAAAAAATTAATTTACAAACCAATTTAATTCTTGACCGTTTTCAACATTAATAGTCTATTTATCATTCCCTAAGGCTATATTATTGACCCTGGATTTCTATGAATTATTAGATATTATTAGCTACTTTATTGGGTGTTTTAATCCTAATAGATCATATTAACTCTATGGCCTCGTTTGGTTCGCGGAATCTCCCGGTTGGGAAAGGAAAGTGATTACTTTCCTATGTTTGGGCGCCCAAGGAATTGAGGAGGAAAGAAAAGTGATTCCCAATGGAAGAGAAATTAGGGGGGAAAGTGATTCCATCCATCCAAGGAAGGAATCACTTTCCCACATTGAAGTATTCACTTTCCTTTCCAAATTCTTTGGCATTGCCAAACATCAGAAAGGAAAATCAATAGGAATTAAAGTTTCCCAAAGGAAAGGAAATGACAAGGAATTGATTTCCTTTCCCTTCCATTCCGCGAACCAAACGAGGCCTATGGGTAAAAGGTTGTCTATATAATTTATTCATTTGTCTTGTAGAAGATACACTTGAGAAAAGTGACCATGTGATTCCTCCTCCTTATTCACAACCAAATATTCCTTCTTTCTTTTTCATTCCAATCACTCCTTCAATTTTCTGGGCAAAGCTAAGTTCGGGTCGATCTCGCCTAGTTGTGTGCAACGACGGGATACCGGTAGAGCGGAGTTTTACCACTAAGAGCATTCGAAAAAAGTCTGCATATAGACCCGAATCAACTCTTGGTGTAGTACTTCGTGCGCGACTTTTCCGGAGGCTGAAAACTTTAATTTGTTTATTTTGTTACAAAAAGGAAAATATTTTCAACAATCTAAGAGTTGATCGTGTGATTATTTTACATCTTGATTAACATTTGAAATTGTGATACATACAGTTTTTCATACTGTTACAATCAAATATTATTAAAACGAAAAATTTGGAATTTTGTTTTGAACATAAATAGAAGTCAAAAGCCTATTACATACTTTTGTTCGCGATCGAAAATGCGACAATGTCTTTTTGATTGATAAACCTTGGTATTTCAATTACAAACAGAACAATATACAATGTAGGACTTAGACGTAGTCCTACGAGTACACTTTTGTTTTTATCTGGAAACTGTATCGGTGGAGCGAGTGGTAATGCGTTGACTCCGTTGACGATCTGACGACGATCTTGGACTGTCTGAAGGTTTGGATTGCTCTGGATGCCGGAGCGTTTTGAGGAGAATGAGACGTTACGTGTCTCTTCTCGTTTCTGTAGGTAGATATGATGATCTATTTGTTTGTGTCTGTGTATGAAAGAATGATCCCTCTATTTATAGGCAGCAGACTGGTCTGCTCATGCGCGCATATGTAGGATGCGCCTATACGTGGGAATGCCACATGGCTGATGCTGTGAGGCACATGGACGATGCGCCCTGAGTTGAAGTCAAATCTGTTGAACTGCACTGTTGGGCTGCGGTGGAGCTGACACATGGCAGTCGCGAAGATTCGTTTGTTGCTGAGATATTGGGTGGTTAGCACATATTCTTGAGCAGCACTAAGTCAAAAGACACGTGGCGCATGTCTGTGGCTCAAAGATCTCGAATTTTATGGGAGGAATGATCTGTCAGGATGGGCCTAGGATCTGGCGCATGGAGCGACTCGATTTATAACTTTTAGTGGTCACAGACAAGTCTGGGCGCATGGCTTCTGAGGTGCATGCAGAGCTTTTGGGCGCACGGCTATGGAAGCGCATGCAGAGACTTGGCTTCTGTCTTTTGGGATCAAGAGTAAGTTGGGGGTGCATGGCTTTTGAGGCGCATGCAAATTGCTGGGCGCATGGCTGTGGAGGCGTATGCAAGTAATCGGTCGACCACGTGGCAAGGACAGCTGTAGCCGACAAAATATAATGATGAAGATGACGTTGGCGGCTTTTTATTTTCTGTAAAAAGCTATCAACTGTTCAGCCTTCGGGAAGCGTGCTGCCGGCTCTGACACATAGCATTAAATGCTTGATGGGTGACGAGTTGAAGTGGTCGCATCAGTTTGTGTCCCATTGGGCTCATCAGTATGGAGCACATGATGCTGACGGCACATCTGCCGCATGACGCATCCTTATTGGCCCGTATGTTGAGTTCTTCGAGGCGTTAAGGGCTATTTTGACATGGTTGAATACGAAAAGGCAGATTCATCGTCATAGATGCAAATTTATTGCATAGAATACGAGGCGACTGCCAATTGGCGCATGGGCGTGGGTTGTCCCGGTCTATAAATAGCTTTGTGAAGAGTTTTGCTTCTCTTTTCACTTAGCTTTCCTTTATGGAGACGAACTCGATCGTTCCCCTTCCTTGGCGAGTTGACGATGAACTCCTTCCGAAGACGAAAATGTGCCGAGTTTATTTTTTCACCATCGGCCTTGTGAAAGTACATGTTGGATCCAAATATCGGGATCGACGTGTCCCGACATATGCTGAAGGTGCCTGTTGCATCCAAAGATCGGGGTGGTTGTGTCCCAATTTTTGTTATGCTGGAAGAGCCGCAGGTCAGGGCTATCGTGCCCCGACTTCGTTAGGCTAGAAGAGCCACTCCTCCTGCTAAAGTGCTCGCATGTTGACGAGGAAGTGATTCGCTCTGACTATGCATGGGGATGCGCATACGCTGAGATGCTAGAATGAAGTGATGCGTCTGACTGTAGCACTGCGCCTGAATATTGTAACACCCAATTTTCAAAATGAGGGTATTTTGGTCATTATTAAAATTTTGAGAAATATTTGGAATTATTATGTATTATTTAGATTTATTGGAATTAATGTGATTTTTAGAGATTTTTAGTATAATTGATTTTGGTGTTTTAGTTGACTTGACTTATGTTGACTTTGGAGACTAACCTAGTGGCTAACCTAGGTCATGACTGTGATTAGGATATGGAAACCTAGGTTGACTTAAGTTCATGAGGATTAACTCATTGGGATTAGTTTGGTGAAATTAGGGGCTAGATTGATTAGGTAATGGCTTGTGAAATCAGAAGTCATTTCATGACTTAAAGGCTTAATGGCCCATAGGCCCACACCCATTGAACCAAGCCCTAACCCTAAAAATCTGACCAGCCATAGTGTGTCCCCTTCCCCTATTTATATCCTCTTGAAATTAGGGTTGCCTCTTTAGGAAACTTTGCCATTTAGAAGAGGTGAGTCCCCATCTTTGTAAATCCTTAGAAAATCCATTTCTTCTCCAAATTCCTTCAAACAAATTGTAATAGGACCTAATATTAGTATCCTTGCTGTTATTGATGAGTATTTGCAGGAAGAACATAATTTGAGGAAGTTTGGTGGTTTGTGGAGCTCTTCCCATTTGGGGATTTTGAACCATTGTTCATCTATACGTATATCTCCTTCTATTGGATTTAAATTCTATTAAAAATCATTACTAGGATGCCCTAGCCCTAACCTAGCTGTAGGAATAGCTAACCCTAAGTTTTGTGTCCAATTCGTGTCCTATTTGGACACGTATCAGTGACATGGTGCATGTGTTCGACGAAATGCCCCAAAGGATATTTCGGTTGAGTTTTAAAAATATTTTTGAATAGAAATTAGGGTTTTGGTCTTGCTTATAGGTTTTTAGTGTCTTGATGTGGTTTTCGTGTCGTGTCGGGCCACGGGGGACACGGGAACACGCGGGTGCGTGTGCGCGCGCGCGACACTGTGGCTCCCCTGCTACTCGGGGCTTGCTGTGTAGTACACACGCCACTTCAACACTTGATTTTTGACACAGACCTTGGGGCGACCACTGACACCACGTGTGTCAAGTGGCACGAACCCTCGTGTCGTGTCGGACACGTATTTGCGTGTGCACGTGTTATGCACTGTGCGGTTCAGTATGTCAGTTTGTGGTTCTGTGTTAATTCATTTTAAATGCTTTTAATTATGTTTTAACTCACTAATTAGATCCTAAATGTGTTGTTTAATCTATGTTATATTAGGTTTGCATATTAGATTAGGTTTCAATGTGATTTTGGTTTCGAACATGGGTTAAATGGTGTTCTTCACTGATATTCCTGATACATTGTTCTTTTCAGTAATTCCTAACACTTTAATTCCTTGTTTGCTTACTGTTGTTCACTACTACATGTCCCCACAAGATTGGTTATTCATGTTAGTTCATTATTGCAAATTGAATTGGGCTGTTGGGTTGTAAATAGGATTTGGACATTTTGTTTGATCAATGTAATAACTGATACCATAATGATATTTCAGTTTTTCCCAAACCTTAACCCCTACTAAATCTGATTTAAATTGATGAATATTGTGTCTTGATTGATCTTACAGGAGTAATGGTTCATGTCAGGTAGGTTTTATATGATAGGTTAAGTTTTTGGTTCATTAATGAGATTTTGACATGGGTTTGGATTTCGAAAATACTGATTAACTGAGAATGGGTTTCAAATACCTGAGATGGAATTTCATGTAAACAGTGGACTGATTTCCATTTTTTCTTAAAACTTCCCTGAGCTGGTTCCCTATTCCCTATAGGCAAGTACAATGTTTACATTCGAAATTGGCTTTGGGTGTGAGAATGGAATTTTGGCACTTGTGTTGCATTTGAAATTGGCTTTAGTTCTTGAATGAGATTTTGGTTTGTGTGGTTTCGAAATATGAATTGAGATTAGTTCTTTTCTTTATACTATTAGTGAATGTTAAATTCTTGTTTAACTGCCAATGTTGCTTTCCTTTGAACTGATAAGAGCTGGAATTGATTTCCTTTCCTTTTCGAAATTGGCTTTTGAATTGAGACTGGGTTTGAATTCTTCTATAAATGAGATTTTGAGTTCACTTGTGAACTGTTTTGGGGTTGTTTCAAACTGAAATATGTGTTCTTATATGTGGTATTAACCTGGACAGTTTGTAAACTGTTTCTTTAAACTGAATTGGGTTGATTTATGTGATTTGAGGCTAAATTCTGAGATTGCAAGCTAGGGACTGAAAACTGGGGTTTTAGTGAATTGTTTAACTGAATTTTGTATTCTTGTGAACTGTCAAATGTGTCCCTTTAATATTTTTGTCCTAGGCTTTAGTCTAGGACTGTTTAACTGTTGTAAAATTGAGTTTTGGGTATGTTGGCCCATTGGTCATATGGTCAACCTGATTTTAATAATTGATCAAACTCTGTCTGGATATACGAAGCTAGTCGGGACATCTCAGACTCTTGGACATGATCAAGAATGGCTATCCACTGAATTCAAGACCGAAGATCTGTTTGCCTACTCGAGTTTGTAATTCCTTATACAATATATTTTTTATTTTATTTGAGTCTAGGAATATGTTGTACACCGAGTTGTACTGGCAAATAGGCTACCCTTAAATGAGTTCAAAATGTTTTTAAAATGACCTCTCAAAAAGGTTTACAAAAAGGTTTCCAAAAATCACCAAAAAGATTTTTAAAACCCTAACTAAACCCTGACAGAACTCGGACCGAGTTCGGCCAGAGTTCGGCCAGAGTTCGGTTGGTGGCCGTTGTGATTTTGAATCCTTGTTACTTGGTCCTTCTGCAGTTGCGGATTTGACTGAGATTTGCTCATAGAGTTCTGTCCGAATTCTGTCCGAATTCTGTCAGAAGTCTGCCTTTAGAATTCCTATAAATAGAGAAGGATTTCGATCATTTCAACTCACTCATTCACTTTCAATCTTCTCTCTATCTAAAGCATTCAGTCTTCCAAAGAGTTTTCTTGAGCTTTAAATTTCAGATCCCAAGCCAAT
The DNA here is from genome assembly GCA_029216955.1 of Iris pallida. Taxonomy (NCBI): domain Eukaryota; kingdom Viridiplantae; phylum Streptophyta; class Magnoliopsida; order Asparagales; family Iridaceae; genus Iris; species Iris pallida. The sequence continues at coordinate 24,626 of JANAVB010017804.1, forward strand.
TACAATCCTCTAGTCGATTTGCCAGTGCGGTACGGCCTAGAAGTTTCTGAGAGATTGTAATCAGAAGGCTTGACTGAAGAATACCTCTTCACATTTGAAGTTGGACGAGTTCTTCGTATCAAAGCTCGCGTTGTAGAAGTTTCAAGGACTTCGTAAGAAAACTTGCGATTTTTCCAATAGTGGATTCAACTGGTAGCAAGAGTTCTACCGACTGGATTAGTCCTCAACAGAGGGAAACCAATATACATCGCTGTCTTTGCGTTTGTTCTCTTAACTTTGTCTTTACTTTATTTCAGTTGTGATTAATATTCTGTGATTGTGCTGCTAACTTTTTTAATTAGCATTATTCCGTTGCCAACTCTATTCACCCCCCTCTAGAGTATTACGCTTTACTATTTCGTTCCTACAATTGGTATCAGAGCGGGTGCTACAAGTAATGCAAAGGTAACAGTGCAATTATTTATTCTTTTTAATTAACTGTTATATAGATCACAGCACAACACATGGCAACTGTAAAATTCACAAGTGAAGGCCAGGCCACAAACAGACCCCCACTGTTTGATGGTACAAATTATACTTATTGGAAAACACGGATGAGTTTTTTCTTGAAATCTCTTGACTTTGATTTATGGTCTATTGTTATTGATGGCTATCAAAAGCCACCACGTATAAATGTTGATGGAGTTTTAGTTAAAAAATCCCATAGCAGATATACAGAGGAGGAAAAGAAAAAGGCTAGTCTTGACGCACGTGCTATTAATGCTCTATTTTGTGCTTTAGACAGAACTGAATTTAACAGGGTGTCTATCTGTACAACGGCAAATGAAGTGTGGAAGCTACTTGAAGTCACACATGAAGGCACGACTCAAGTCAAAGAATTAAAGGTCAGCAGACTTACTCAAGAGTACGAGGCGTTCAAGATGAAGCCCAACGAAACAGTTACACAAATGTTCGAGAGATTCTTGGATATTATAAATTCTTTGTCCTCCTTAGGCAAAGATTACAGTAACCATGAAAAGATTCGCAAACTCCTGCGAGCTCTCACCAAGAACTGGATTCCAAAGGCTACTGCTATTATTGAAGGAAACGACCTCACTATGATGACACTCGAAGTACTCATGGGTAAGCTACTCACTCATGAACTGGAGCTACAAGATTTTGAAGAGCCTGCACCAAAGGAGAAGACGATCGCTTTCAAGGCTCAGTACAGAAAAGCTGCTGAAGGTGATTCAGACAGCAGTGGATCTGACGCTGAAGATCAAGCACTCCTAGCAAGGAAGTTCAAAAGATTCATGAAACATGAGAAGAGAGTCAAAAAAAACAACAGCAACAACTGGTATCAAGAAGATGCTGTCTGCTATGGTTGCAAGAAGAAGGGACACATGAAGAAGGTTTGTCCCACAAACTCATCATCAAGCAAGAAGAGCAACAGGTATGAAAAAGGAAACCTGGAGAGATCAACATCTAGGAGATATGCCAACACCAGCATTGGTATGAAAGTGAAGCCAGCGACTCAGAAGACGAACAATCAGAAGACGCTGCAAACGTATGCTTTATGGCATCCGATCAGGTACCTACTGAACCTGTAGTTGATACTTATGATGACTTCACCTTTGAGCAATTAGGAGATGCCTTCAGTGACCTGATGACTGATTACAGAAAACTGCGTAGCAAGTATCAGACCTCTAAGAAGGTACTCAAAGAGTACAAAGGTGAAATAGGTAGACTTACCGACCTACTAGCTGAGGTTAGTAATAATGTTAGTGAGTCTGGTGAGCTTTCTTCAATAAAGCTCTTATTACACGGGACTACCAAGTCATCTGAAGAGAAAGACAAATTTATTGACCAACTCAAGGAAGAACTTTCTAAAGAGAAGAAAAGTCTTCAAAGTGCACAAATCAGAATGGAAACACTTACTTCTGATTATACTAAGTTGTATGACACTTCCAAAAGATTGGAAATTAGGTTAGGAAAATAGCCTGAGCCTGCTGCTTCCTTCCCTAACACGTATCACTTACCGAAAAATTGGAACATTCCCAAGCTAAACACTGTCAGACCTAACCATATAAAACCATTACCCCAAAAGGTTAAGCCCAAACAAGATTATAGGTATGCTTTCTTTTATACTAGAAAACCTAAACCTACCAACCATGCACACCACTCAGCTTTCAACACTCGACATGCACAATGTCATTATTGTGGCCTCATTGGTCATATTTCATCTGCATATAGAATTAGAAAGCTTGTTGATTTAAATGTTTATGCTTGGATACCAAAGGCTAACATTTCAGGACCCTACAAGAAATGGGTACCAAAAGTTTCATCTGCAAACTGTTTTGTAGGTGGAACACCCTTCACATGCTAGAAGCAAATGGATCCTCGACAGCGGTTGCTCACGGCATATGATCGGTGACGCTACACTATTTACAACACTGTCGAAGAAAAAGAAGGAAGGCTATGTCTCCTTTGGTAATAACTTGAAAGGGTATATTATTGGTATCGGTGATGTTGGTAAGTCTTCCTATCCTGTGATTAAGGATGTCTGTCTGGTTACCGAGTTGAAACATAATCTACTCAGCATAAGTCACCTAGATGATCATGGTTATGGCCTCAACTTTGGCAAAGACAAATGTACTATAGTTGATAGCTCAACTGGTAGTACTATCTTTGAAGGTATCAGGGAAGACAATATATATATTTTCTATTTGTTAGAAGAAACTAACATTTCAGGTAGATGCTTAATGGCCAAGAGTAATGAGAGTCATCTGTGGCACATGAGACTCGGTCACGCTAATATGGATACGATCTCAAGATTATCCACAAAGAAGCTAGTACGCGGTTTACCGGACATTACATTCAAGAAGGATTCGGTATGCAGCCAATATGAAAAAAACAAAGCTACCAGATCCACATTCAAATCTGTAAACGCAGTATGTACTACTAGACCTCTACAATTGCTACACATGGACTTATTCGGTCCTAGCAGAGTTGCTAGTCTCGGAGGTAAATTGTATGCTTTTGTAATTGTAGATGATTTCTCTAGATATACGTGGGTATATTTCTTGACACGCAAGAATGATGCATTATCCGAATTTATCGTCTTTTGCAAGAAAGTACAGAATGAAAAAGGTTACATGATCACTCGTATTAGAAGCGATCATGGTGGCGAATTCGAGAATGCTAATTTTGAGCAATTTTGTGACACACACGGTTTCATACACGAGTTCTCCTGTCCTAGGACTCCACAACAAAATAGAGTTGTGGAACGTAAGAACAGAACTCTATCCGAAATGGCCAGAGTGATGTTAAACCAGTTTAGTCTACCCAAATATTTTTGGGCTGAAGCTGTCAATACAGCTTGCTTTGTTCTCAATAGAGTTCTAATTCGACCCAAATCGAAGAAGACTCCATTTGAGTTATGGTTTGATAGAACTCCCTCAGTTTCATACTTTAGAATATTTGGTTGTAAATGCTTTATTCTTAATACAAAAGACAACTTGGGAAAATTTGATAAAAAGGTCGATAAAGGTATATTTTTAGGTTATGCGGCCAAGAACAAATGATACAGAGTCTTCAACAAACGAACAATGATCATCGAAGAATCAATCAACATCACCTTTGATGAAATGAATCAAATGACTATCGATGACAGTGATGAAGAGCTGTCTGCATCAAGCTCAATATCAGCTGATCCTCAACCAAGCTCTGCACTAGCTGAACCTCCTAGAGAAGATCCAGGAACCAGCTACCTTCAGAATCTACCGAAAAGGTTGAAATTTACAGCTGATCATCCAAAAGATTTGGTAATTGTTGATATTACCAAAGGAGTAAGTACTCGTACATCCAGTAGAGATATTGTTTCTAGTATTGCATTTATTTCACAGCTAGAACCCAAAACAATTGATGAAGCATATAGTGATAGTTTTTGGATAGATGCTATGCAAGAGGAATTAAACCAATTTGAACGAAATCAAGTTTGGGAACTTGTTCCCAAGCCTATTGATCGTTCGGTCATTGGCACCCGTTGGGTATTCCGAAATAAACTGAATGAGAATGGTTTAGTGACTCGTAATAAGGCTCGACTCGTAGCTCAATGATACAATCAAGAAGAAGGTATCGACTACGATGAGACTTATGTCCCAGTTGCGAGATTAGAATCCATTCGCATGTTGTGTGCATTTGCATATTTTCATGATTTCAAACTATTTCAAATGGATGTCAAGAGTGCTTTTTTAAATGATTTTATAAAGGAAGAAGTTTTTGTAGCACAACCTCCAGGTTTTACGAATTTCAAAAACCCTGATCATGTTTTCAAGTTGAAGAAAGCCTTATACGGTTTAAAACAAGCCCCTCGTGCTTGGTATGATTGTCTAAGCTCTTTTCTACTTGACAACGGTTTTTCAAAAGACAAGGTTGACACTACACTGTTTATTAAGTCTTTTAATGGCAAACTTCTTTTAATTCAAATCTATGTTGATGATATTATATTTGGATCTACTGATGAATCTCTGTGTCAAGAATTTTCTAAGTGTATGCAGAATGAGTTTGAGATGAGCATGATGGGAGAGCTGAAATTCTTTCTCGGATTGCAAATCAAACAAACTGATAATAGGACATTTATAAATCAAGCCAAGTACACAAAAGACTTGCTAAAGAAGTTTGATCTGGACAATGTCAAACCTATTGGCACTCCAATGACAACTTTAACAAAGCTTGATTCAGTTGAACAAGGCAAGCCAGTCGACACACGTAAGTATCGAGGTATGATTGGTAGTTTACTTTATTTAACTGCTAGTCGTCCAGATATAATGTTTAGTGTTTGCCTGTGTGCACGTTTTCAAGCTAACCCAAAGGAATCACATCTGTCCGCAGTTAAGCGTATCTTTCGATACCTTAAGGGCACTTCTTCTGTTGGCTTGTGGTATCCCAAAACTAAGTCCTTTGACCTTATTGGTTATTCGGATGCAGATTTTGCTGGATGCAAAGTTGATAGAAAAAGTACCAGTGGCACTTGTCATTTCTTAGATAAGGTTTTAGTCTCATGGTTTAGTAAAAAGCAAAATTCTGTAGCCCTATCAACAACAGAGGCTGAGTACATCGCCGCAGGACGTTGTTGTGCTCAGATTTTGTGGATGAAACAAACCTTGGAAGACTATGATTTATTTTACACACATATTCCCATTTTCTGTGATAACACGAGCACTATTAATTTGACTAAGAATCCAGTATGTCACTCTCGTACTAAATATATCGAGATTCGACATCACTTTCTTAGAGATCATCATCAAAATGGAGATATAAACCTTGTGTATATAGATACTGAAAATCAACTAGCTGACATCTTCACTAAACCTCTAGCGGAAGATCGTTTCAATTATTTTCGTAGAGAATTAGGAATTTTAGACGTCAATAATATTAATTAATTTTATTTTATGATTATATATCATTACGCAAAAACTGTGTTAGAGACAAGCCAATAAAGAGTCTGTCTGTCACCATAACTACGGTTGAAGCGAAGCGGTACTTAAGAGTTTCCCGGTAAACCTCTGCCAGCTGGGACAGTACTCCTACAGCTAATCTGAAACAGTCGCTATGTAACGACATTTAATCTATAAAATAATATTAATTATGTTAATTGAAGTTGAAATGACTAATCTTTGAATTAAATATTTGAAATGAGATAATGAAAAAGAATGGCAAAAATCAACTATAAAGAACCCTAGGCGAATTCGACCAGAGCTCTGACCGAATTTGGCCCGAGTTCGGTTGAGGGTTTCAGGTTATATAGCCAGAGCCCGAGAGCCCGAGAGCCCTTCTTCTTCATTGCTTCCAAACTACTTCATAACAGCAGCAGCAGCCGCGAAGGAGCCCCGAACCCTAGTTCTTCACCACCCTCTTCCTTCCAATCCAAGTGGTGAAATCAATCCAAAATTTGGATTCATGCAGAGTTCGTTGTTCTTTTCGACATACTTTGATCTCGGGAGGTATAACCACATCCTTCTCCACTTTTCAATTAGTGCATTTTTACTTCAATTTGCACAAATAGCACCCAAATTCAATCCTTCAAAGAGGAAGAAGACGACCCCCAGTGAGGAAGGGTCATCTTCGCATCCGCATACACATTCCCTCTTCTCGCCGGTCCAAACGAGCGACGGTGCGTTCGACGGGTTTTTCTTTCAAACCCTAGACCAAGCCCTACTGTGGTATGGAGACTTCTCCATGAGATCCATATGCACAGGCGCTCCAGTCAAATGGACTGTATTTCTTGATCATCGTCATTTCGTTGAGGCATTAGGGTTACATCTTTTTGTTAAACTCTGCTTTTCTATAGCAACTAATGCTATTAGATTATTTTATTACAATCTCATATTAAACACTTTTGATGTGAGCACTCGTGTTGGAGGTATTGATATCAATTTCGATGATGACCTCTTAGCGGAGATCCTTGGTATCCCTAACGAAGGTGAACCGCTAGTTGACATCACTGAATTTGATTTCCCCGAAGGTACGACACTCGCCAGTTTCAAAGCGGAACTCTGTGCACTTGATAGAGTACGCTCTGGAAAGTTCAAGGCTAACAACCTGAACTTGTTTAATTATGAATTACATCACATCATCTATTCCACTATCCTTCCAAAATCTACTTCAAAGGATGATGTGACTTCTCTTGAGCTGTCCGCCATGTACCACATTCTTAAGGGAATTCTATTTTCTGCCCCTAAGACCATGATTCAGATGATGGGTCGTTGTCGTGCAAGAGATAGAAATCTCTCTTACGCGATGATTCTTCCACGCATCTTTCAGCGCTTCAATATCGATCTATCGACTTGTACTCAGGACCCTGAGCCCAAGTTTTTTCAGTTATTTCGTCGTAGCATGACTGCTTCAGCTCCTCCTCCTGCTCCTCCTACTGTACCTCCTCCACCACCTCATCAGTATGCCATGACATTTGAGGGCATACATCAGCATTTATCTGCTTTGCACGTCTCGATGATGGACATGGCTCACGAGCGTGAGTTCCGCGATGTCACCCGTTATCAGGCGCTTGCAAACTCCTTAGCTGATCTTCATTTCGCCCAGACTGGTCATTCAGCCGGTTCCATCCCTAGAGATCCAGCTTTCTCTGGTTACCGCTGTGAGGATGAGGCTGTTCATGCCTATTTCCATCCCGGTAACGCCTATGATTGGTACCGTCCTGATCGTGCTCCACCTCGTGACTTTGTTGGTGAGTTCTATGCTGGCGCCCCTCCTCATCCTTCTGGCACTGGTACCTCTGGAGCTGGTCCTTCAGGACATGCTGGTCGAGCTGATGATGATGATGAGGATGATGATGAGGAGATGTGACTATATGATTTTGAGTGATATTTTATTGTGCACTTGAAAATGCTCCTACATTCCAAGTTTTTATCAGTACTTTTTGATTATTATTAGCACTTTCTAGTTTGCTTCAGTACTATGTTATTTTTCATGGACATGTTTATTATGCCTCAGTTGATGGCATTCCAGTTTATTTCAGCACTATGTTTCAGTTTCAGTTTATGATAGCACTATCTCTTATATTGCTTCATTTTTTTATAACTGCCTGTGAAATTACATGCCTGTGATGATTTTTTTTAAATACATGCCTGTGATATCTCTCTTTTATTTCTGTCTTATTTTTTTTATATGTGTTTTCTTACTATTTGTTACTTATGCATTGATTGCGGGGGAGCTTTATCTTTTGTAATTATTTTGCTAAGTGACAAAGGGGGAGAAAAATTAAAAGATCTAACATTTTTTTTGAGATAATACAGGATATGAACAATTCTATACTTTTTGATATTTTGAACAAGCTTAAATGTTATATCATTCATAGTTTGTCAATTATCAAAATGGGAGAGATTGTTGGCCCATTGGTCATATGGTCAACCTGATTTAAATAATTGATCAAACTCTGTCTGGATATACGAAGCTAGTTGGGACATCTCGGACTCTTGGACATGATCAAGAATGGCTATCCACTGAATTCAAGACCGAAGATCTGTTTGCCTACTCGAGTCTGTAATTCCTTATGCAATATATTTTTTATTTTATTTGAGTCTAGAAATATGTTGTACACCGAGTCGTACTGGCAAATAGGCTACCCTTAAATGAGTTCAAAATATTTTTAAAATGACCTCTCAAAAAGGTTTACAAAAAGGTTTTCAAAAAGGTTTTCAAAAATCACCAAAAAGCTTTTTAAAACCCTAACTAAACCCTGACAGAACTCGGACCGAGTTCGGCCAGAGTTCGGCCAGAGTTCGGTTGGTGGCCGTTGTGATTTTGAATCCTTGTTACTTGGTCCTCCTGCAGTTGTGGATTTGACCGAGATTTTCTCATAGAGTTCTGTCCGAATTCTGCCCAAATTATGTCAGAAGTCTGCCTTTGGAATTTCTATAAATAGAGAAGGATTTTGATCATTTCAACTCACTCATTCACTTTCAATCTTCTCTCTATCTAAAGCATTCAGTCTTCCAAAGAGTTTTCTTGAGCTTTAAATTTCAGATCCCAAGCCAATTACAATCCTCTAGTCGATTTGTCAGTGCGGTACGGTCTAGAAGTTTCTGAGAGATTGTAATCAGAAGGCTTGATTGAAGAATACCTCTTCACATTTGAAGTTGGGCTAGTTCTTCGTATCAAAGCTCGCGTTGTAGAAGTTGCAAGGACTTCGTAAGAAAACTTGCAATTTTTTCAATAGTGGATTCAACTGGTAGCAAGAGTTCTACCGACTGGATTAGTCCTCAATAGAGGGAAACCAATATACATCGTTGTCTTTGTGTTTGCTCTCTTAACTCTGTCTTTACTTTATTTCAGTTGTGATTAATATTCTGTGATTGTGCTGCTAACTTTTTTAATTAGCATTATTCCGCTGCCAACTCTATTCACCCCCCTCTAGAGAATTACTCTTTACTATTTCGTTCCTACAGGGTATTGTTGAACTGTTAGGGTTTGTGTTGGATTGAATGAGGTTGTTTAAATTCAGTTTTCATTCCACATAAATAGGTACAATGATTTTTCCCTCATTGTATATAACCCACTGTTCATGTAGCCATTCACACACATGCTTATACACACTCATCACACACAAGTCATGACTCACTCACACACTCTCAAGTCACCTACACACACTTTCATGTCACACACCTGTTGCCCCACTACACACACACACACACCACACTCTAGCCTATCTCACATCACTCTCATGTATACACTCATCACACACAAGTCACACCATACACACATGTATCACCCCACACACACTTGTGCCCCCTCTATATACATATGTATATATTATAAGTATTGTCTTATAGGATGAATTGTATACACATAGCCTATAGGATATATTCTAAGTTATTTTGTATATCACATCAATATGTGTTTTTCCTATTAGCTTATATGCCATGTTATCCTATTAACCTATCTAACTAGATTAATGTGTGATTTCCTATATTAGAGTATATAGTCATATTGTACTTTGTGTATTATTTTAGATAAAGAATAGCCTTGTGTAGGTGTGTTATAGGTTGGTTTAGACTTAGTTTAGCCTATGGCCTAGTCTATTAGCCTATGGCCTATGGTTGTGTTTGTTTAGATAGTGAGCCTAGAATTGACTTGTATAGTCTTGTTAGACCTAGATTAGACTAGTTAGACTAGTGTAGACTAGTTTAACTTAGGGTTGACTTGGTTGACCTAGTTCGACTTCTAGGGTTGACCAGAGTTGACCAAGAGTTGACTTTGGTCTAAATTGACCTAGATTCATGTAGAACGCATTGTAGTGCATATTATTTACCATTCTGGACTCGTTGTGACTTGTGCTGTTCTAATAGGAGCCAAACACCACTCCTCGGATAGTACATTTCTCTTGGACACTCAGATAGCAGGCGAGTACATTCTCTGATCTTTTCATACTTACCTGGATTATATTGTTGCTCTAGATTACTCTACATGATGCTGACACGTATCTTCACGGATTAATACTATATGGATCCCTTTCTGAGATGTTATCCCTCTACGGGTGCATCGGGTATTTATGTTCATGTACTTTATCATGTGCATCAGGTACTCCTTGTACTCGTACTAGTTCATGTTTTTACATGTTCTCATGTGCTTTATCACGTGCCTCATGTACTACTCATTACATGAGTTCACGTATCCTTAGCTGTATTCATGTGCTTATAATGTAACTTGAATGGATCCTTGTGTATTAATTGGGGCGGGGTGAGTAGAATTGGTTATGTGATCATTATCCCCAGTAGCTGTATAAATATGTCTTTTATTTGTATTCATGTGTTCCTAAGCCGTTTACATAACCATATTGTACTCTAAATCACGTAGCCACTTACAGTCTCTACTATCATGTATTTACTTTCAGTTACAAAATATCTCCTGTTTACTCGTACTTCCTTTTCAGCACTTTCTGTATTTTACTCTATTGCATGATTTATACTCCTAACCTGCTATGAACTGCTTTGAGAGATATGTGCTCGCTCCCGTCCTGACTGGACCTGTTGAAAATTTTATAGTGAATGATGAGGCTCTGGTGTCTATCCCTCTTGGTGCAGCATTAGACATCGCTAGTGACTTGGACCTGCTAGCAGTTGATGATACTTCTCTAGAATCGGATGTCTTATCTTTCTGGATTCTGTACTGAGTTTTTGAGATATTATTTGGATATGTACTTATTTAGACACTTAGAACTCTGGGTTGTATCTCGGTGTTTTCATTTCTGAATATTTATCTAACTTTTCTTTCATGTTCTACCGTAGATGTGGTTGAGTTATATTATGTTATGTCACCCCCATTCGAGGAGTATAACTGTATATTACCCTTACTTGTTAGATGTTATGACCTAGGACAGCGTTCTACCGTCGACACTGCGGCGTAGGCTGGGCGTTGTTACGTCCTCGTACCCTCACAGTGGGTGCGGGTCGTGACACATTTTTAGTGGTGGCCCATGCAGGTCGAGTTTATGTAGTGATATTCGAACTAGAGTATCACTACAGCCTGCAGTAGGATTATGATATATTTTTTAAGGGTACTCAATCACAGTTAGGATTCCTTGAAAGATTCCTGGGACGACCTTTGAGAATCTTATTTAAACTTCAATTTGAAATCCTTTCCCTTGTTTTGTTCGCTCTCACTTCTTGATTATTGAATTTGATTTTGGTGAATCGTTATTGATTTGATTTTCCTATCGAGATGAATTTTAAGGCCCGAGTTACGATATTTTCTGATAATACATAATTGACGGGAATACAGGGATGGTAAAACGTCTACATGATTATGGAACCTGTAGTTTATCGCAGCCATATTAGCTGGCGTGGCAGAAACACGGAGACCTGGCTTCGGATGTACGTATCTTGGTTATGAGATTTGGAATTTTTCGCAGCTATCCTAGTCTGCATAGTGAGATTTCCAGACGACATGATTGTAGAGGTGCATACCCTAGTTATGGAATCTATCGTTTATCGCAGCCTTGCTTACTGGCGTGGCGAGGACTCTGAGTAACGTGATTTTGGACAGATGCATATGATTATCAGATTGTATTTTGAGAAGGTTTTTAAACATATCATCTCGATCGTACCATTCTGTTGTATAAATTGTACCCCATCATCAAATAACTTAGGAGTAGGAGTATGAGTAGGAGTAGCCTAGCTGTTACTATAACCTTGTGTAACTTCTTGCAATAAATTCTTCCTAATACAATGAATTGATGATTTTGCTAGACCTTGACTTAGATTTGATATTGTAGCTCTGGTTTCAAAATAGTTCCTTCCTTTAAACAGATAAGCAGAATGGATTTTATCATTGTTTCCTTCTTGCCATTATATCTTGTATTACCTTAAATATATATATAGTGGACACAGATACTTGCCTGACACGTATGCATACTACACTTGTTTACCAACCTATCTAAATGCATGTTAATATGATTGATGTTAAGTTCTCAAAATCCTAGTATTCTAATATAGTGCAGTATCAGTGATTAGTTCTCTGTTTCTCCATATTAAATTCGTAATTTAAATTTAAATTTTATGTTATTAGTTTTGCTTACATCACTACACATGTATGTTATATACAGGGCTTTATTTCTTAAAACAAATTGGTTGAGTTTTGTGTTGAATTGTCAAATCTGAGACTGTGTACATAGTAAACCCTTAACCTTGAATTCTAAGTGTTTAGTTCAAATTACAGTTTTAAATTGTGATGTTTTGAGCCGTATACATGGTTGTGTGCAGGTATATAATGTTAGGTTCATACTCTTACATGTTAGGTTGTGGTTGTGGTAAACATTGAGTTGGTTTTGATGTTCGAATTTTTTTCCAAATTTTGAAGACTGAATATATGTTAACATTTTTTTCATTGCATTCAAATGTGTAGTTCAATTTCAGATTAATATGTAATATTGAACTAAAACTGAATGATTGAACCATTTATTTCAAGTTTTAACCCATGTACACTTGACACTCTACACTAATGTTCACAACTGCTAAGAAAACCTAACCCTTCATCTCTATGTTATGTTCATGTAGCCATATAGATATACTTATATATACGGTTAACCATACATGTTATGAGTAAATAGTTCGTGCCTTGTAGATTGCTTAACTAATATGCCATGAATAATGTAACTTGATAGCTATAGTTGAGACCCAAATCCTCCTATAACACCTTCACGTATATGTCACACAAACCACATGACCCTTACAAAATGCTAGCTTTTCCCTCTCTAACACTCTCTTCTTCTATATATAGTATATTGTGATTGGATTCCATGTTATTGACTTTCGTTCCTTAAACTTGTGGCTCTGGTTTTCTTAAATAATACCTCTTTATAGATGATTAGTAGTTAACTTATTTTATTTTTGAAAAAATTACCAGTTTTTAGATAGGATGGTAGACTGCTGTACAGCCTTAATGATTGTTGTGTTTTTATCCTTTCCAGTATGGCACCCATAACCCGAGCCTGTCGCCTGAGAGCAGCTGCAGCTACTGATAGTGTGCTTCCACCTCCTATTGCTCAGGAGGTAGTGACCCCTCAGGCTGACCCAAGGGTAGTGGCACCTCCCGCCATCGAGGAGGTGTTAGCATCCTTACCAGAGAGTTTCCCTCCACCATCTGTTACTCAGGAGAGAGTGCAGTCTCATCTGAGAACAAGAGTCCTTCCCCGTCTCCTCCTCTGCCTCCAAGAGCGGTACCCCATACCATACCCTCGGCATGTTTGTTTCCTGACGGAGCTCAGATATCCAGACTTCTCCGGGATGTGTTGGAGACACAGAGAGTTCAGGCTAAGATCCTGAAGGAGCAGGGCCGCGGGATCCAACTACTGTGGGATTTGGTACATTCAGTGAGAGAGCCTAGTTCTAAGAGGCCCAGGAGCAGTGTATACCCAGAGCCCCGTGAGCACCCAGACTATCAGCCGAGACCAGCCTACCCAGTCCAGACTCCTATTCAGCAGAGGCCAGCTGAGAAAGTGCCTACCTGCACCTTCTGTAAGAAGCCTGGACATGTGTGGGACATCTGTAGGAAGAGAAGCGGGGTGTGCCTGTTGTGTGGGTCGGCTGCACACAGGCTGCGAGACTGTCCTGCTGCACTTATCCCAGCCAAGACTCTGCCTTCGGAAGGGAGTTCCAGCCACCAGACCTAGTTGGAGGTGAGTCCTTGACCCATATCTTAGCCAGTCTTTGAAAATTGATGCACCCTAGCATATTGTTGTATGTTTTGATACCTTGTGATTGCCTAGTACTGTAGCATGTTGGTGTAACTAGATGAGACCCCAGACTGATATTACATGCCATGACCCCATAGGTTACATTTTCCAACTGAATGATTTAAATAGGTTTCTGAGACTTTGATTGTGGGGGTTTGACCTAGAAGGGGTACGATCATCTTAATTTCGAGGACAAAATTTTTCTAAGGTGGGTAGGATTGTAACACCCAGTTTTCCAAATGAGGGTATTTTGGTCATTTTTAAAATTTTGAGAAATATTTGGAATTATTATGTATTATTTAGATTTATTGGAATTAATGTGATTTTTAGAGATTTTTAGTATAATTGATTTTGGTGTTTTAGTTGACTTGACTTATGTTGACTTTGGAGACTAACCTAGTGGCTAACCTAGGTCATGACTATGTGATTAGGATATGGAAACCTAGGTTGACTTAAGTTCATGAGGATTAACTCATTGGGATTAGTTTGGTGAAATTAGGGGCTAGATTGATTAGGTAATGGCTTGTGAAATCACAAGTCATTTCATGACTAAAAGGCTGAATGGCCCATAGGCCCACACCCATTGAACCAAGCCCTAACCCTAAAAATCTGACCAACCATAGTGTGTCCCCTTCCCCTATTTATATCCTCTTGAAATTAGGGTTGCCTCTTTAGGAAACTTTGCCATTTGGAAGAGGTGAGTCCCCATCTTTGTAAATCCTTAGAAAATCTATTTCTTCTCCAAATTCCTTCAAACAAATTGCAATAGGACCTAATATTAGTATCCTTGCTGTTATTGATGAGTATTTGCAGGAAGAACACAATTTGAGGAAGTTTGGTGGTTTGTGGAGCTCTTCCCATTTGGGAATTTTGAACCATTGTTCACCTATAGGTATATCTCCTTCTATTGCATTTAAATTCTGTTAAAAATCATTACTAGGATGCCCTAGCCCTAACCTAGCTATAGGAATAGCTAACCCTAAGTTTTGTGTCCAATTCGTGTCATATTTGGACACGTATCAGTGACATGGTGCATGTGTTCGACGAAATGCCCCAAAGGACATTTCGGTTGAGTTTTAGAAATATTTTTGAATATAAATTAGGGTTTTGGTCTTGCTTATAGGTTTCTAGTGTCTTGATGTGGTTTTCGTGTCGTGTCGGGCCACGGGGGACACGGGAACACGCGGGTGCGTGTGCGCGTGCGCGGCACTGTGGCTCCCCTGCTACTCGGGGCTTGCTGTGCAGTGCACACGCCACTTCAACACTTGATTTTTGACACAGACCTTGGGGCGACCACTGACACCACGTGTGTCAAGTGGCACGAACCCTCGTGTCGTGTCGGACACGTATTTGCGTGTGCACGTGTTATGCACTGTGCGGTTCAGTGTGTCAGTTTGTGGTTCTGTGTTAATTCGTTTTAAATGCTTTTAATTATGTTTTAACTCACTAATTAGATCCTAAATGTGTTGTTTAATCTATGTTATATTATGTGTGCATATTAGATTAGGTTTCAATGTGATTTTGGTTTCGAACATGGGTTAAATGGTGTTCTTCACTGATATTTCTGATACATTGTTCTTTTCAGTAATTCCTAACACTTTAATTCCTTGTTTGCTTACTGTTGTTCACTACTACATGTCCCCACAAGATTGGTTATTCATGTTAGTTCATTATTGCAAATTGAATTGGGCTGTTGGGTTGTAAATAGGATTTGGACATTTTGTTTGATCAATGTAATAACTGATACCATAATGATATTTCAGTTTTTCCCAAACCTTAACCCCTACTAAATCTGATTTAAATTGATGAATATTGTGTCTTGATTGATCTTACAGGAGTAATGGTTCATGTCAGGTAGGTTTTATATGATAGGTTAAGTTTTTGGTTCATTAATGAGATTTTGACATGGGTTTGGATTTCGAAAATACTGATTAACTGAGAATAGGTTTCAAATACCTAAGATGGAATTTCATGTAAACAGTGGACTGATTTCCATTTTTTTCTTAAAACTTCCCTGAGCTGATTCCCTATTCCCTATAGGCAAGTATAATGTTTACATTCGAAATTGGCTTTGGGTGTGAGAATGGAATTTTGGCACTTGTGTTGCATTTGAAATTGGCTTTAGTTTTTGAATGAGATTTTGGTTTGTGTGGTTTCGAAATATGAACTGAGATTAGTTCTTTTCTTTATACTATAAGTGAATGTTAAATTCTTGTTTAACTGCCAATGTTGCTTTCCTTTGAACTGATAAGAACTGGAATTGATTTCCTTTCCTTTTCGAAATTGGCTTTTGAATTGAGACTGGGTTTGAATTCTTCTATAACTGAGATTTTGAGTTCACTTGTGAACTGTTTTGGGGTTGTTTCAAACTGAAATGTGTTCTTATATATGGTATTAACCTGGACAGTTTGTAAACTGTTTCTTTAAACTGAATTGGGTTGATTTATGTGATTTGAGGCTAAATTCTGAGATTGCAAGCTAGGGACTGAAAACTGGGGTTTTAGTGAATTGTTTAACTGATTTTTGTATTCTTGTGAACTGTCAAATGTGTCCCTTTAATGTTTTTGTCCTAGGCTTTAGTCTAGGACTGTTTAACTGTTGTAAAATTGAGTTTTGGGTATTGTTGAACTGCTGGGGTTTGTGTTGGATTGAATGAGGTTGTTTAAATTCAGTTTTCATTCCACATAAATAGGTACACTAATTTTTCCCTCATTGTATATAACCCACTGTTCATGTAGCCATTGACACACATGCTTATACACACTCATCACACACAAGTCATGACTCACTCACACACTCTCAAGTCACCTACACACACTTTCATGTCACACACCTGTTGCCCCACTACACACACACACACACACACACCACACTCTAGCCTATCTCACATCACTCTCATGTATACACTCATCACACACAAGTCACACCATACACACATGTATCACCCCACACACACTTGTGCCCCCTCTATATACATATGTATATATTATAAGTATTGTCTTATAGGATGAATTGTATACACATAGCCTATAGGATATATTCTAAGTTATTTTGTATAGCACATCAATATGTGTTTTTTCTATTAGCTTATATGCCATGTTATCCTATTAACCTATCTAACTAGATTAATGTGTGATTTCCTATATTAGAGTATATAATCATATTGTACTTTGTGTATTATTTTAGATAAAGAATAGCCTTGTGTAGGTGTGTTATAGGTTGGTTTAGACTTGGTTTAGCCTATGGCCTAGTCTATTAGCCTATGGCCTATGGTTGTGTTTGTTTAGATAGTGAGCCTAGAATTGACTTGTATAGTCTTGTTAGACCTAGATTAGACTAGTTAGACTAGTGTAGACTAGTTTGACTTAGGGTTGACTTGGTTGACCTAGTTTGACTTCTAGGGTTGACCAGAGTTGACCAAGAGTTGACTTTGGTCTAAATTGACCTAGATTCATGTAGAACGCATTGTAGTGCATATTATTTACCATTCTGGACTCGTTGTGACTTGTGTTGTTCTAATAGGAGCCAGGCACCACTCCTCGGACAGTACATTTCTCTTGGACACTCAGATAGCAGGCGAGTACATTTTCTGATCTTTTTATACTTACCTGGATTATATTCTTGCTCTAGATTACTCTACATGATTGTCACGCCCCAGAACCAGAATACTGGAGAGCGGGGCGTACATAGCCAGCTACGTATATTGAAATAGAATACATCTCAACTATACGGTCACGGCTGTCTAGATATGAGGGTTTACTACAAGCCAACAGTCTCTTAAGGTCAAGCCTACTGTCTCAATCTCAAGCAAATAATATAATTACAAGATGTTTGACCACCAAATATACAATAAAAGGCGTCCTAAATATTACATATCAGCTGATCATGAAGCTAGTCGTACAAAATGCTAGGACTAGCAAGAGTTAAGTCATACATGATCAACCCTAGGATTTGTTAATCATGTTTACAGCCCGTAGGCAGACAGTAAGTAAAAGTGCATCGAGCTAACAGGTGCTCGTCGGCTAAACGCCTCAAAAGAATAAATTTACAATAGAGTGAGCGAAACAAAATAGAAAACCCATGCGTAGCCCGGGTTCCTTCTAGTCGCCACCATCGGGCTGGAGGTTCGGTAGATCCTCGGGAGCTGCTCCGAAATCTGGCCACACAAAACCAGCTGGGTCAAACCCCAGAAAGAGCAAGTGCCACAAAGGAGGCCACAAAAATAAGAACAAAAGCCAGCATATCAGAACATAAGAAAATAAAAGAAAAATACAAGTAATAAGAGCACGTCAGGATAATAAACGACTAGGGACGTGGAACCATTCTGGGAGCCAGGTTACAACCCGTAAACCAAACAAGGACCGGGGTTGTAACCCTTCGCCTGAATAACTCCTCGTCTCTACCCAATTATTGTTAGAGATAAGTAAAACAAGCATGTACAAGAGTTCCAGGTACAGGGGCTAGACAAGACTTAGACAAGGCTGGACTCCATCCATTCATAAAGCGGCCAAGCAATTACTACGGCTTACTACTTAACTAACTAGGGTTATCACAAGACTTAATTACTAACAAGATGCAAGTGAGAATTTCCCAGTCCCAAGCCCTGCAGACCATCCAGTTATCCTTCCGCGGGTTGAGAGTATAGTTGGGTACATCGCCCCGGAGACGATATACCCTTAGGTGACTTAGAGGGTGCAACACATGACAGCGCGCTGGAAATGTGCTCTACTCGTCGGCAAGCTACAAGTCCAATTAAGAGCGCCCAGATAACGAGATTGCCTGTGACTGGAAATTCTTCATGAACTATAGTTTGATCTAGTCATTAGCCTAATTCCATATTCAGTATGAATCCCTGACCGTGGGAACCAGGGAGTCACGTCCTAGACATGATACAAGACAAGACAAGTGGATTGCACAAGCAAGCAAGCAGGAACACCCACGGTGTCAAGTTGTTTATACGAGTCAAGTTAGCTGTCGTAACAGCATCAAGTCAAGTTACAAGTTACAAGTCAAGTCAAGTCAGGAGTGCGCCGCCACGAGCCACTATCAAGTTATCAAGGTAAATCATGTCAGGGTACTTGTCAGGAGTGTGCCACGACGGGCCACTATCATGTCAGGTTGGTCATGTCAGGAGTGCACCACTACGGGTCACTGTCGTGATATGCTAGTTCTTTTGTTATACCATGCCATATACATTAGTCATTCCAATCATATTGAGTAAAATTAAGTTCATGACAAAAGGCGTAAGGATATAAAATGGGCGTAAAATATCTAATAAAATATCAATATACAGGGCTATAGAAGAGCCAAGCTTAAAGAAATAAAACCAAAACTCCAAGAGCCAATGGATTGCGCAAGGGGTCAGGGGGTTGGATTGCGCAGGTGTCAGCTGCGCAGGGTGCCAAGTGCGCAGGGGCACATGGCGCAAGGGCAGATGGCGCATGGGTCAGATTGTGCATGAACAGACTGCGCAGGAGTGAACTACGCAGGGGTAGATTGCGCATGAGCAGACTGCGCAGGAGTGAACTGCGCAGGGGTGGATTGCGCATGAGCAGACTGCGCAGGAGTGAACTGCGCAGGGTGAAGTGCGCAGGAATGGTTGGCGCATGAGGCTGAGTGCAGTTCACCATAGGACAAGCTGCACGGTCGGTACTGCGCTAAAGAGCACAGGCCGAGAGGGGCTACGCAGTCCAGCACTGCGCTAAAGAGCGCAGGCTGCAGGGTGCTACTCCAGACCGAGAAGAACACCAAGAACACCAAGAATTCAAATTTTTATATCTTTGTCAAATCAAAGCCAAATCTAGATTTTCAAAGTTCTAACTTGAGTAAAATTGAATTCTCTTCCACATGGAAGCATCAAAACCCACAAAAATCCGACCAAAATAGATCAAAACCATATAAATCCGAAAATAGTTAAAACCTAGATCTAGAACAATGGAGACTCCAAATCACAAAATATCAAGTTCTAATGTTGATCACCATGGCATAATCTAGTTAATGAACAAATAAAATATGGTTCTCATGTGGTGGCAAGGTGCACTTGCCTATGGGTGTTGGTGAATTGTGTAGAGGAAGGAAGAAGAAGGAGATGGAGAAGTAAATGAAAAATAAAGAGGAGAAAGAAAAGTTAAGTGGGATTTAATGGAGGGGGTGTGTTGTGTTGAGGGTGGAGGGTTGGTTAAAGTGCTCCAATGCATGTTAAACCAAACCAAACCAAACCAAACCAATTTTCCTCCACAAAATAAACCAAGCCAGGTAAAACCCAATTACGAGAACCAAAATCTGCAAGTCAAGCCAATTACAAGTACATGCCAAAATTCGAGAAAATAAATACAGGTCTGAAATACATGCAAGCTTTACAAAATACGTATTCAGAATATGGGTGTTACAACTCTACCCACCTTAAAAGAATTCCGTCCTCGAAATTTAATCAAGGAGCTAGAGAGACAAGGATAAGTTATACTATTCACATGCAAGCTATACTAAGCATTCAATCAAACAATCACGCATGCAAGCAAGGACGGAAGGCATAAGGCATAAGAAAGACATTATACCTTATGAGTCAAACAGGTAGGGATATCGCGATCGGACGTCGTCCTCACGCTCCCACGTTGACTCACCTAGAGAGTGATGACCCCAAGCAACACAGACTAAACTAATAGTCTTGTTCTTGAGTATCTTCTCTCTCCGGTCCAATATAGACACGGGCCTCTCCTCATACGAAAGGTTGGTACCAACAACCAATTTCGAATGGTCTAGGATATAGCTCGGGTCCGGGATATACCGTCGTAATTGGGACACATGGAATACATCAGGCACCTCACTTAGCGACGGCGGAAGAGCAAGACGATAGGATACATCTTCTACTCGCTCCAGGATGTCGAACGGCCCTATATACCTAGGACTAAGCTTTCCCCGCACGCCAAAGCGTATAACGCCGCGGTTAGGCGAGATCCTAAGGAATACATGGTCGCCGATAGCAAACTCCAAGGGGCGTCGATGAGCATCGGTCCAATGCCGCTGGCGATCTTGGGCAACTCGAAGACGATCTCTGATCCTTCTGACCACTTCAACTGTCTGGGTAATCATCTCTGGACCAAGCATCTGCGTCTCTCCGACATCATCCCATGCTAGCAGGGATCTGCACTTTCTACCATACAGAGCCTCGAACGGAGCCATCTGGATACTGGCCTGGAAGCTATTGTTGTACGAGAATTCTACAAGATGCAGGTGATCTTCCCACGAACCACCGAAGTCGAGCGTACAAGATCTCAGCATGTCTTCAAGAGTCTGGATTGTGCGCTCTGACTGGCCATATGTCTGCGGATGATATGCCGAACTGAACTGGAGACGAGTTCCCAAACTCTCTTGCAGGCTACGCCAAAAGTGTGACGTGGACCTTGAATCTCGGTCCGAGGTGATATTGATCGGCACACCGTGAAGCCTGACAATCTGCCTGAGGTACATCTCTGCAACTGAGCCGTTGACTGCCCAACTCTGAATGGAAGAAAATGAGCCACCTTCGTGAGCCGGTCAACTATAACCCAAATAGCATCTCGACCGGCTGGGGATCTAGGCAATCCAGTTACAAAATCCATGGTCACATGCTTCCACTTCCATTCTGGAATCGGCAAGGGCTGAAGAAGTCCAGCGGGCCTCTGATGTTCAGCTTTAACCTGCTGGCAAACCAAACACCGAGAGACAAACCGGGCTATCTCCCTCTTCATGCCATTCCACCAGAAATGCTGACGGATATTACGGTACATCTTCGTACCACCAGGATGAATAGAATACTGCGAGCTGTGAGCTTCTGCCATGACTTCCTGTCTGATATCTCCACTGGGTACACAAAGACGAGAGCCGTGTCGAAGTGTACCATCTTTATGAATGCATAACTCTGGCCTTCTTCCTGCCTCATACTCTGCTCTGAGCTGCTGAAGCTTAGAATCTTTAGACTGCGCCACTCGGATCCTCTCAACTATGCTGGACTGAACCTGTAGACTGGCCATCAATGCCACGTTGGTAGGAAGAACCACTTTAATTTCCATCTTCTGAAAATCTGCCAATAACTCTGGTTGCGCCGTTAGGAAATAAATTCCGGCTCTCCGGCTCAACGCATCTGCTACAACGTTGGCCTTCCCTGGGTGATACTGCAAGTCCATATCGTAGTCCACCAGTAGCTCGAGCCATCTTCTCTGCCGCATATTAAGGTCCTTCTGGGTGAAAACATACTTCAGGCTCTTGTGATCAGTAAATATCTCCACTCTATCTTCGTACAAGTAGTGCCTCCACAACTTAAGTGCAAACACTACTGCTGCCAGTTCCAAGTCGTGGGTCGGGTAATTCTTTTCATGATCACGAAGTTGACGTGATGCATAAGATATTACCTTCCCATGCTGCATCAAGACACATCCCAATCCTCTGCCTGAAGCGTCGCAATAAACTGTGAATCCTCCGGTCCCATCTGGAAGTGTGAGAATGGGAGCCGTTATCAAACCTCGCTTCAACTTCTCGAATGATTCCTGGCACTCTGCTGTCCAAATAAACTGCACATCCTTGCGGGTCAACTGGGTCATCGGCGCTGAAATCTTTGCAAAATCTGAAACAAATCGTCGGTAGTAGCCGGCCAATCCAAGGAACCTGCAAACCTCTGCCACTGAACTAGGTGCTGGCCAAGTCTCGATAGCCACAATCTTCTGGGGATCCACTTCTACTCCTCCTCGGGTAATGATGTGACCCAAGTACGAAATACGATCGAGCCAGAACTCGCATTTACTGAACTTGGCGTACAACTGGTGCTCTCTAAGCGTCTGAAGGACGACTCTGAGATGCTGCTCATGCTCTTCTTCGTTCTTGCTGTAGACCAGGATATCATCTAGGAACACGATCACGAACTAATCTAGGTAGGACATGAAAATGCGATTCATGAGGTCCATGAATACTGCCGGCGCATTGGTCGCTCCGAAGGGCATAACAAGGAACTCCCAATGTCCATACCTAGATCGAAAAGCCATTTTCGGGATGTCCTGCTCTCTGACTCTGATCTGGTGGTATCCTGACCGCAAGTCTATCTTTGAGAACACTGAAGCCCCTTTAAGTTGATCAAACAAGTCATCTATCCTCGGGAGAGGGTATCTGTTCTTGATTGTCACTGAGTTCAAGGTACGATAATCTATACATAACCTGGACGTACCATCCTTCTTTTTCACAAGAAGCATCGGGGCTCCCCAAGGCGATCCACTTGCATGAATGAATCCCTTGGTCCTGAGTTCTTCAATCATCTTGTACAAAATCTCCAACTCTGAAGGCGCCATTCTGTAGACTCTCTCTGATACTGGTGCTATCCCGGGGATCAAGTCTATAGTGAACTCGATCTCCCGCTCTGGCGGCATCCCTGGAAGCTCTTCTGGGAAAACATCTAGAAATTCTTCAACCATCCTGGGCAACTGCACTGCTGCTACTGCCATCCGCAATACTGGAGAAGATGGCTCCACCGCGTCTCTGAAAAAGGAAAACTCTGGCTCGCCTGGAATGCTAAAAATAACTCTGCCAACATGGCAGTCTATCCTAGCATACTGGTTCCTCAACCAATCCGTACCTAGGACTACATCATAGTCTGCCATAGGGAATTCTATAAATCTAGTGGAGAACTCTCTACCGCTAACTACGATCCGACACGAGGAAAACACTCGATCTACTCCCACAAGACCATTACCAGTAAGTATATTGAGCCTCACTAATAATGACTCGGGCTCCAATCCTATCCGTGTCGCAAATCGTGCAGACATGAATGAATGCGATGCACCAGAATCAAATAATACCAATGCTGGAGAGGAGTTGACGGGAATAGTACCTGGCACTACCTCACCTGGTGCAACTTCTTCTTCCATAGTCATCATCATCACCTGACCTCTAGCTGTGGGTCCCCTCTGCTGGAAACCTCTATGCCTGCTCTGCACTGGAGCCTGGGCACACTGCTGCTGGAATGCCTGGGCCTGAGGCAACAATGGCCTCGGGTACTGCTGCTGCTGCATAGGTGCTGGTCCCCTAACCGATGGACTGGTTAGGTTGGAAGAGGACGAACTATCCCTATTCGGGCAGGCTCCTATCTTGTGATCTACCGCTCCACAAGCTAGGCACAATCCTTGTGCCCTACGACAATCTGCTACTACATGGCCTGGCTTCCCGCAATGAGAACATCCCATCGCGGAAGTCTGCGTCCGCTTTTGCTGCTGCGGGTGAGTCGGGATCGAATGCTGAACCGACGTCACTGAGTCTGCCCGCCTCGGAGTTCCAATGGTCAATCCCCTAGCTGCTGGGGCTGGAGCTGATGATTGCTGCATCTGACTGTGGGACCGCTTCCTGCCTCCGGTCCTATCCACGATCCGCTGGAAGGTATACTCATGCCTCCTAGTCGCTCTCAATACTGCATCGAACGTCTGGTGCTCGAACAGCTCAACCGCCAACAAGATCTCCAAATGTAGTCCCTGCTGGAACCGCTGGGCCCTATCAAACTCGGTCGCCACCAAGGTGGGGGCAAACCTACTGAGTCTAGAAAACTCAGTCGCATAACCGTCGACCGTTCTGCCTCCTTGCTTCAAGTTGGTAAATCTGGTCTGCAGGTCGTACCGAGCCACAGCATCGAAATACTTCGTCTGGAATCTCTCTCTAAACACCGCCCAAGCAATGGGTGCCACTAATCCCATGGCCTGAGTCGCCCACCAACTGCGAGCTAAGTCCAGCAACTGCAGGCGTACCACCGCCACCTTCTCATTCTCAGGTGTCCTAGCTGCTTCCAGAAATACCTCGGTATCCTGAAGCCAAGCGTCCGCGGCAATCGTATCTTCACTGCCGTCGAAGAATGGAGGGTTCAGGCGCTTGAAGCTGTTGGCCGCGCTGTTCCCTGGATGACCGCCTCTGGTCAAAGCATCTGCCACAGTCTGGTGTAAGGCGTCTCCTCTGTGATCTTGAGAAGTTATCAAGGCCCTGATGAGTCCCACCAAGGTGCCATCATCCGGTTCAGCAGGTTGAACAGGCTGAACTGGGGGCTCTCCTCCAGAAGGTATAACTCGGGAGGCAACTCCGGAATGCTGGGCTTGATCTCCAGGTTGCTGGTCCATGGGAGGTGCTCCACCTTGCTGATCGGCGGGGTCAGGTACAGTGCCGCTGAAGAAGACGACACAGAAAAAACAATAAGGAAGGACCAGGACAGATCAACGATACAAGCACATGATCAAGGCAAGAATCCAGAGATTCAGATGATATGAACGGAGATTAAGGACGAGTAATGATTGAGACATCTATTCGGTAAACCCTCACATTTCTTGATTGACAAGACCTGTATGGGCCACTACTTAAACCATGTCACGCCCCAGAACCAGAATACTGGAGAGCGGGGCGTACATAGCCAGCTACGTATATTGAAATAGAATACATCTCAACTATACGGTCACGGCTGTCTAGATACGAGGGTTTACTACAAGCCAACAGTCTCTTAAGGTCAAGCCTACTGTCTCAATCTCAAGCAAATAATATAATTACAAGATGTTTGACCACCAAATATACAATAAAAGGCGTCCTAAATATTACATATCAGCTGATCATGAAGCTAGTCGTACAAAATGCTAGGACTAGCAAGAGTTAAGTCATACATGATCAACCCTAGGATTTGTTAATCATGTTTACAGCCCGTAGGCAGACAGTAAGTAAAAGTGCATCGAGCTAACAGGTGCTCGTCGGCTAAATGCCTCAAAAGAATAAATTTACAATAGAGTGAGCGAAACAAAATAGAAAACCTACGCGTAGCCCGGGTTCCTTCTAGTCGCCACCATCGGGCTGGAGGTTCGGTAGATCCTCGGGAGCTGCTCCAAAATCTGGCCACACAAAACCAGCTGGGTCAAACCCCAGAAAGAGCAAGTGCCACAAAGGAGGCCACAAAAATAAGAACAAAAGCCAGCATATCAGAACATAAGAAAATAAAAGAAAAATACAAGTAATAAGAGCACGTCAGGATAATAAACGACTAGGGATGTGAAAATATTCTGGGAGCCAGGTTACAACCCGTAAACCAAACAAGGACCGGGGTTGTAACCCTTCGCCTGAATAACTCCTCGTCTCTATCCAATTATTGTTAGAAATAAGTAAAACAAGCATGTACAAGAGTTCCAGGTACAGGGGATAGACAAGACTTAGACAAGGCTGGACTCCATCCATTCATAAAGCGGCTAAGCAATTACTACGGCTTACTACTTAACTAACTAGGGTTATCACAAGCCTTAATTACTAACAAGATGCAAGTGAGAATTTCCCAGTCCCAAGCCCTGCAGACCATCCAGTTATCCTTCCGCGGGTTGAGAGTATAGTTGGGTACATCGCCCCGGAGACGATATACCCTTAGGTGACTTAGAGGGTGCAACACATGACAGCGCGCTGGAAATGTGCTCTACTCGTCGGTAAGCTACAAGTCCAATTAAGAGCGCCCAGATAACGAGATTGCCTGTGACTGGAAATTCTCCATGAACTATAGTTTTATCTAGTCATTAGCCTAATTCCATATTCAGTATGAATCCCTGACCGTGGGAACCAGGGAGTCACGTCCTAGACATGATGCAAGACAAGACAAGTAGATTGCACAAGCAAGCAAGCAGGAACACCTACGGTGTCAAGTTGTTTATGCAAGTCAAGTTAGCTGTCGCAACAGCATCAAGTCAAGTTACAAGTTACAAGTCAAGTCAAGTCAGAAGTGCGCCGCCACGGGCCACTATCAAGTTATCAAGGTAAATCATGTCAGGGTACTTGTCAGGAGTGTGCCACGATGGGCCACTATCATGTCAGGTTGGTCATGTCAGGAGTGCACCACTACGGGTCACTGTCGTGATATGCTAGTTCTTTTGTTATACCATGCCATGTACAATAGTCATTCCAAACATATTGAGTAAAATTAAGTTCATGACAAAAGGCGTAAGGATATAAAATGGGCGTAAAATATCTAATAAAATATCAATACACAGGGCTATAGAAGAGCCAAGCTTAAAGAAATAAAACCAAAACTCCAAGAGCCAATGGATTGTGCAAGGGGTCAGGGGGTTGGATTGCGCAGGTGTCAGCTGCGCAGGGTGCCAAGTGCGCAGGGGCACAGGGCGCAGGGGCAGATGGCGCATGGGTCAGATTGTGCATGAATAGACTGCGCAGGAGTGAACTGCGCAGGGGTAGATTGTGCATGAGCAGACTGCGCAGGAGTGAACTGCGCAGGGGTGGATTGCGCATGAGCAGACTGCGCAGGAGTGAACTGCGCAGGGTGAAGTACGCAGGAATGGTTGGCGCATGAGGCTGAGCGTAGTTCACCATAGGGCAAGCTGCGCGGTCGGCACTGCGCTAAAGAGCGCAGGCCGAGAGGGGCTGCGCAGTCCAGTACTGCGCTAAAGAGCGCAGGCTGCAGGCTGCTACTCCAGACCGAGAAGAACACCAAGAACACCAAGAATTCAAATTTTCATATCTTTGTCAAATCAAAGCCAAATCTAGATTTTCAAAGTTCTAACTTGAGTAAAATTGAATTCTCTTCCACATGGAAGCATCAAAACCCACAAAAATCTGACCAAAATAGATCAAAACCATGTAAATCCGAAAATAGTTAAAACCTAGATCTAGAATAATGGAGACTCCAAATCATAAAATGTCAAGTTCTAATGTTGATCACCATGGCCTAATCTAGCTAATGAACAAATAAAATATGGTTCTCATGTGGTGGTAAGGTGCACTTGCCTATGGGTGTTGGTGAGTTGTGTAGAGGAAGGAAGAAGAAGGAGATGGAGAAGTAAATAAAAAATAAAGAAGAGAGAGAAAAGTTAAGTGGGATTTAATGGAGGGGGGTGTGTTGTGTTGAGGGTGGAGGGTTGGTTAAAGTGCTCCAATGCATGTTAAACCAAACCAAACCAAACCAAACCAAACCAATTTTCCTCCACAAAATAAACCAAGCCAGGTAAAACCCAATTACGAGAACCAAAATCTGCAAGTCAAGCCAATTACAAGTACATGCCAAAATCCGAGAAAATAAATACAGGTCTGAAATACATGCAAGCTTGACAAAATACATATTCAGAATATGGGTGTTACAATGATGCTGACACGTATCTTCACGGATTAATACTATATGGATCCCTTCCTGAGATGTTATCCCTCTACGGGTGCATCGAGTATTTTATGTTCATGTACTTTATCATGTGCATCAGGTACTCCTTGTACTCGTACTAGTTCATATTTTTACATGTTCTCATGTGCTTTATCACGTGCCTCATGTACTACTCATTACATGAGTTCACGTATCCTTAGCTGTATTCATGTGCTTATAACGTAACTTGAATAGATCCTTGTGTATTAATTAGGTCGGGGTGAGTAGAATTGGTTATGTGATCATTATCCCCAGTAGCTGTATAAATGTGTCTCTTATTTGTATTCATGTGCCCCTAAACCGTTTACATAACCATATTGTACTCTAAATCACGTAGCCACTTACAGTCTCTACTATCATGTATTTACTTTCAATTACAAAATATCTCCTGTTTACTCGTACTTCCTTTTCAGTACTTCCTGTATTTTACTCTATTGTATGATTTATACTCCTAACCTGCTATGAACTGTTTTGAGAGATATGTGCTCGCTCCCGTCCTGACTGGACCTATTGAAAATTTACAGTGAATGATGAGACTCTGGTGTCTATCCCTCTTGGTGCAGCATTAGACATCGCTAGTGACTTGGACCTGCTAGCAGTTGATGATACTTCCCTAGAATAGGATGTCTTATCTTTCTGGATTCTGTACTGAGTTTCTGAGATATTATTTGGATATGTACTTATTTAGACACTTAGAACTCTGGGTTGTATCTCGGTGTTTTCATTTCTGGATATTTATCTATCTTTCCTTTTATGTTCTACCATAGATGTGGTTGAGTTATATTCTGTTATGTCACCCCCATTCGGGGAGTATAACTGTATATTACCCTTACTTGTTAGATGTTATGACCTAGGACAGCGTTCTACCGCCGACACTGCGGCGTAGGCTGGGCGTTGTTACGTCCTCGTACCCTCACAGTGGGTGCGGGTCGTGACAAATATAGCTTTTAAGATTTTCTTTCTCTTTTGTAAAATAATTCTCCATTATAAAAGACATGTAATAGACTTTCATATGAAATAAAAGTCCCATTTATATGTCTCTACTTCTTACTGTTTTCTGCTATGCCAAGTATTCTGTTCCTAACGCATGTTAATTTCTGGCACATGAGAGTTAGGGTGCATAGGAGTTCCGACCTTAGATGCGCCTGAAATTCTATGCTTCTACAAGACCCCCTTCAAAGTTTTCAAAACTTTCTGCCAAGTTTTGGAATACTTTGAACAAGAAGCATGGGTAGTCATTGTTCTGGGCGCATGTCCTCATCTAAGCGCATGGCTCTTCTGGGCGCATGACCGCTTTGCGCATTGCTGTGGGGCGCATGTTCTTCTCGATTTTATGCAAGAAGATAATGCCTCAAATTTTAGAAAATTAATGATAATCTTTTGGAAGATATGCATCCGTCAGTTTCACGAGACCCAAAGAGTTTTTGGTTATGTCAACTTTTATTGGTTCACGCGCGTGGCTCATGCCTATAAATAGGCGTCTGTGAGAGAGAGAGTCTTCTACTTTTGTTTTCTCTTTCTTCCTCTAGAGTCTTCGAAAAAACCCTAGCTTATTTAGAGAGATGGCTCCCAAGACTCCCCGTGGCAGTGCCGGTCGAGGAAGGGGCAAGGACAAGAAGCCCGTGGAGGTCGACGTGGAGGACATTCTCATTGTTATAGCGACGTACGCTGACGTACGGCCGACGGTGATCGGTGAGTGATCCTTTGCCTTGGTGTTTTTACTGCGTTGCAACACTGTTGGGGCGCGTGGGTGTGACAAATGAGTCACGTCTCCATTGACATGCCTAGGCTTCCCATTGCTGACGTGCATGGACTTTGTCCTGATGATGCGCTGAAGCTCCTTCTGCTGACGCACATGGACTTAGGTCCTGATGATGCGCCGAAGCTCCTTTTGCTAACGCGCATGGACTTAAGTACTGATGATGCGCCAAAGCTTCTCTTTAAATGTGCCTGGGCTTCAATCCTGTATGTGCGCCTTTGATGAGGTTTATCTGTGCGCATGGGTTTCGACCCAGTTTGATGCGCCAGATTTATTGATGTACCAAGTTTTTTTCTAACTCTTCTTTGAATCTGTTGCAGTATCTATACCAAAGGCGGAGGCTCTTATGAAGGAAGAGATACTGCCTCCTCTCGTCAAATAAGAGCCGGTGACCGTTAAGGAGGAGGCGTTACCAAAGGTTAAGGTCAAGGAAGAACCGATGACCATCAGGAAAGAGATTGCTCCCAAGGTTGAAGTTAAGGAGGAGCCACCGTCAGAGAGTAGTAGCATCAGGACTAACCCTCCTGTACAGAAGACCTCAACCAGATTGAGCCTTCATATGCAAAATGGCTGAGGTAGTGGTATATGCCTCAACGGAACTATGATCCCTGGTTGTGAGGATTCGTAGGTTGCCCTGCAATCTCCGTTTTCGGGAATATGAATAAAGTCAATGTCCCTATTTTGTCTTAGTGTTTCTGTAAGATCCGAAGATGTAGTTTTTGTTTCTTTTTGATGTCGATGTAATCCTTTACTTCCTGCTTAAATGAAGAAATGAAGAACGTTTTGCTTTGTTCATTCTTGCGATGAATCTTGTGATCTTTTGGTGGACCTATTATCTTTTGTATACCTTGGTTTCTAGGTACAGATAATAAGTTGAGAATGGGGAAAACCGACATATTTACTCAGAGGTAGTATGGACATGGTAAATACGGGTTAATGGTAGAGCTTTCCTACTCAGAGATAATATGGACGTGGTAGGAGTGAACTCTGTAGGGATGTATAGAACAACTTAGAGGTGATGTGGACGTGGACGTTCTATGATTTAATGTGCAACAATGCAGGGGTGGTTGCGCGGGATGTTTACTCAGATTAGTGTGGATGTGGTAAACATAGTAATGAGCGTGATCTTACGTAGTATAAGGTTCTACTTTATGGGGGTGTAGAGAAGCAAATCAGAGGTGACATGGACATGGTTGTTCTCCTACTGGGGATGCAACGGAATAACTGGGTTCCAAGAGCATGTGATTATCAAAGGAGGGGCGTGAACTTGGTTTGTCAAGTTCACAAATTTTCTCACTAGGGAGAGGGAAGTACATTCTGAAGGATGTCAGGAGTAGTACTTCTTTAGAAACTTGCCATTGATGGACATCATGAACAAGTTTCCATTAGGTTGAGCGAGACGGTAAGTACCGTTTGAGTATACCGTCTCTATGATGAAGGGTCATTCCTATTTGGGTTCAAACTTTTTTGGTGTCTTATGAATCATCACCATCGGTCTCCTGACAGCCAGAACCAGGTCGCCTACTTGGAAAGTTCTCTCTTTGACTCTTCTGTTGAAAGCCTATAAAATGTGGGCTTGATAAAGTTTGATGCACTGTTGAGCCAAGAGGCTTTTTTTTTATCGAGCGCTTCCAACTCTTGCAGACGATGACGTTGATTATCTTCTTCCGTCAGCTAGTTCGTGATTGCCACTCAGAGTGAGGGTATCTGGATCTCTAGAGGCAGTACTGCTTCGCTCCCATAAACCAACGAGAATGGTGTGTTACCCGTCGGAGTCCGTACCGTCGTGCGATAGGCCCAAAGTCATTCATCGAGCTTCTCGTCCCAGTCGTGCTTGTTGGATGACACAAACTTTTTGAGTAGCTTGACGATGGTTTTATTAAAAGCTTCAGCCAATCTATTTGCTGTCGGATTGTAGGCGGTTGATGCCACATTCTGAATGCGATTGTTGTCGCAGAATCTGCTGAACGCATGGCTGATAAATTATGGACCATTGTCGTAGATGATCCTCCTGGGTACCCCAAAACGGTAGATGACATGATGCTTGATGAAGCTGATCACCTTTGAGCTTTTCACCTCTGTCAGTGGTACTGCTTCTGCCCACTTATAGAAGTAGTCGGTGATTGCTAGGACAAAGCGGTGTCCCTGGATGAGAAAGGGGCGATGGGTGTAACATCCCTAAATTTTTGGAATTTTTTTATTATTTATTTAATTGAAATAGGATTTTATGGAATTGATGAATATTTTTGATTAAATAGTTATTATTATATATGACCTTAGCCATGGTTAAGATTTGGAGTACAAGACGACTAAGAATTGTGACACGAATAGTGTACACGTGTGCTTTGACTAGTGTTTTAGCCACGGTAGGGAAGGCCGAGCCATAGGTGTGTTCTAACTAGGAAAATCAGGCCAAGTTGTGACTTAACCCTCACTGATGATTTATTTATTTAATTATTAGATTATTGACTTTCTACGAGAACTGCTTGTACCAATTTATCCCCGACTTGACCCGAACCAAATCCAAATCTAAATAGACATGTAGTACTCTGAAATACCTTCATGTTGACATATATTTTGTATATATATTTTATTAATATTAATATTTTTTCAATTTTGGAAAGTTTCTATTTATAGAAAGTGTCTACGTGTAATCCTATTTGGCATTAGTTTATATTTGACCCAAAGTCCAACCCAAACCTATGTAGGCATGTTGGGCATTAATATATATATATATATATATATATATATATATATATATATATATATTATTTAATTCAGATTTGGATTGTATTTATATAAGATAGATTTATTTAGTCTATATTAGGAAAGACCTTTTTAATCCTCAATCTAATCAATTAGCCAACTCACCAAACAACCAAACCATACCAAGTGGATCCCCACCATGGAGTGTTCCCCCAAGAAACCTCCCTCCCTTGGCTGAACATCTCATTAGGAATATGATTCCTACTCTTTTTCATGCATACAACCCAAAAAGTCCATATATATACACCTACTTTTATCCAAAACCAAACCCTAAATTAATTCTTCCTTCCTCTCCATAGCCGACCAACCCCCTCTCCCCCTCCAAAATTTGGCAGCACCTCCTCCATCCAAATCTATCATCTTCATCCCCTCCATCATATAACTTTTTCTCCTCCATAAAAACTCTTTCATCCTTCTTCCATCCAAACTCCACCAAACAAACCCTAAAAACTCTATCTTCTCCATCCAACCATCCATAAAAGTTTCATGATTTATAGTCGTAATATTCATGTTTCGGTTGGATCAAATTTAACCCCGTTGTGCAGGAACTATAAGTTATTGGTGGTTATTTTCGAAACTAAATTTTATGTGTGTTCATATATATATAAATTAGGATTTTTAAGTATTTTTTCATGAAAATATATTTTTGGATATTTTAGCTATTTTGAGTAATTGACCATGTTCAGGACGAGTTTCGGGTAGACTAGCTGACGTAGTAGTCAACTAGTCACATAATTCTTTATAAATTATAATTCTGGAATTTTAGAGTTAATACTGTTGAAATTAGTTTAAATATTATTTTTATGGATTTTATATAATTTTTAAGTATGTTATTGAAGTGGGGTCATAACCGATTAATTGGAAGGTCGAAAACCCTAAAACTGTATTCCGAGGTCTCGTTGGACGCGTATGTATGTTATACAATTTAAGTTGCCCTACGAGATATTTGAATATAGTTAAAGTAGTTTAAAAAATTAATTAGTTAATTAAGTTCTGTTATAAGTTTCATAAGTAGTTAAATAAATTATTTAGGAGCATTGGATTCCGGAGGCGTGGACACGGGAGCGAGACTTTATCTTCACATCACAAAACCAGGCAAGTACACCTTGCCAAACTTTATAGTACTTACATGCTTTTCCATATCGCTATTTTTTATATCTTACTTAGTTCCATATTTCTCCTATTCCATGTCATGGTTATTCTAGTTTTACGTGTACGTAGTTTTTACTCATTTTCCATATTACTTTTCTGTTTTTATTATTTTGTTCATGTCTAGTAATAGTACTGTTATGCCTGTGCCATGTTTTCTTGACCTGTTTGACCTGTACTTGACTTGGACATGACTAGATGTCTTCCTAGTACCTTAGGAGAGAACATTTTATTAGCCGTGGCTACATCTATTGTTAGTGCCTCCCTGGGCTACGATAGAGAACCTATGATAGGACTATTAGTGCCTCCCCGGGATATGGTTTTTAGCCATGATTAATATTATATTCTCATGACATGTCACCATTCATAGAGTTTCTTTACGTGTTATTCTTTCCTCGATTGGTTCTTCATATATTTCTTGCATGAGGTATACTGTATAGTAGGCATGTATATTATGTGTCTTGCTAGTCCTCTGAGGACCTGGTGATATCTTCAGGCTTAGTTAGGGACGAGGACTACCCGGAGGTATACGGTTCTGGAGTCGAGGCGAATGATGTACCTTCGCAGGAGGACGTGATAGTGGCTGAAGACTTCTCTTGAGACATGTCTCTTTTAGACTTGATACTTTATTTTTCTTTTTCAGTGGACATGTAGTTGATTATTTATTTCTTTATACTGTGGTTTCAGGATGTCTTACCATCACAATTATTATTTTTATTTCATATTGGGCAGATCTTTCTCTTTAGTATTATTTTATTGGACTTGATGTATCGTGTCTTATTTTCTGTGTGGATGAGATTAGCTGTGACCTGTGACTTATATTGTATTGCTGGATTGTTATCATGATTTACAGCTTAAGCATTTCGCTAATGGGCTTACTTTAAGATTTGGCCCATTCGTGAAGTTTTGCTGGCATGTACCGTATCCTGGTCCTATACGTATTTTGGGACTGGGGCATTACAATGGGTCCCACTATGTACATGTCCCAAGCTTTAAATGGCCAAGAGGTGATTGTAGGATGTAGAGGCTCTGGCGGTCTGTAGATGCAGTCAGCGTGTAGCTGGCAAGCATGATATTTCTTTGCATACTCGACAGCGTCGGCTATCTTGGTGGGCCAGTAATAGCCCATGTGTCGAAGTCGGCCTGTAGCTTAGGACCGGGTTGGTGAGCTCCGTATGTTCCATCATGGGATTCTCGAAGAGCTTCGGCTGCTTCTTCGTTTGATAGACATCGGAGGAGAAGTCCATCGAAGGAGCATCGGTACAGCATTTTAGTGGCCATATCATAATAGAACTAGAGCGAGCACCTTCTGACTGAGACTGCCTCTTTCGGGTCTTTCGGAAGGATCCCGAAAGACGATAAAGTCGATGAACGGGAATCTCCAGTCCCTGATGTTGATGTTGGTGTTAGTAGTCATGGCATGATTTGTTCGCATGCACAGATTGTTTCTGGGGCAAGCCAAATTCTGACCCACCACTGTGATGAAGTGTTGAGTCCCGATGGGTACTGCCAATGAGGCCGTGAGGCCAGCAAGAGCGTCAGCCTCCAAGTTTTGTAGCCAAGGCACATGCTCTATGAAGAATTTAGCGAAGTTTGAGATGATGTCCAATGCTGCCTTATGATAAGGGACCAGGTCTTCATGGCGGACCTCGTATTGTCCTCAAATTTATTGACGACAAGTTTTGAGTCACCGTAAGGCTCGAGGTATTCTACCCCCCAGCTGCTTTGCTAACTGGAGTCCTATGATGAGAGCATTGTACTCTGCAACGTTGTTGGAGCACGACTCTGAAAGGGAATAGGCATGATGGATGACCAGCTTGTCGGAGAGATCACGACTACACCACTCCTGTGATGACCTAGCCTTTGGAGCCTGTTCTTGAAGCACCGTCGAAGAACATCCGCCAAACGGGATTCTCTTCGATAATGTTTGATTCTCACACTTCATCTGGAATGTCCTCATAGAGTCAGGATGATTTCGGAATTGGGTGCGCGACTAGGAAGTTGGCCAGTGCTTCGCCTTTGACAGCCTTTTGCGGGACGAATAACATGTCATATGGCGTCAATAGTATCGTCCAAGTTGCTAATCGAAAATTTAGCGCACCCGGCTTAGTCATGAGAACTTCGAGCGGATTGACCCAAGAGATGACATGAATTGTCTGTCTCGAGACATAATGGCGAGTTTTCTGGATGGCGAACATTAGAGCTAGACATTCTTTTTCGACGGGGTTGTACCAGTGTTCGGCACCGACCATTATCCCGCTGAGGTAGTAGATGGCCTGCTTATGGCCCGTATCATTGTTCTGGGCCAACAAAGCGCCAAGGGAATGGTCCATTGCACGGATATAGAGTAGAAATGGTTTGCCTGCGACATGTGCCACCAAGAATGGAGGGCTCGTCAGATAAGCTTTAATGTCATCAAAGGTTTTCGGACATTCTTCCGTCCAGACATAGTAGACTCCCTTCTTCATGAGCTTGGTGAAGGGATGGCATTTCTCGAAACGGTTCATGATGAATCTTCGGATGTATGTGAGACGTTCCCCCTGCAGGCCTCGAAGTTCTCTAAGGTTCTTCGGAGGGTCCATGTCAAGGATAGCTTTAGTCTTCTCGGGGTCGACATGGATGCCTTTTGCAGTAATAATGAAGCCTAAGAACTTTCTACTGGAAATCCCAAGGAAAGATTTGGCGGGGTTCATCTTGAGCTAATATGCCCGCATGAGATCGAAGACTGTCTTTAGATCTTGTAGGTGATCGCCTCGAAGACGGCTCTTGACGGTGATATCGTCAACATAGCATTCAACTGTTTTACGGAGGTGCTGGCGGAAGATAGTTTTCATAGCTTATTGGCATGTGGCACCTGTATTCTTTAGGCCAAAGGGCATTACTGTGTAGCAGTAAACCCCCTTCGGAGTCCTGAATGACATGTGTTTTTTGTCATCTGGGAACATCTTGATCTGGTTGTAGCTTGAGTACCCGTCTACGAAGGACATACGCTCGAAGTCACATGTGTTGTCGATCATTACGTCGGTGATCGGGAGTGGAAATTTATTCTTTGGGCAAGCAGATTTATGATCCCGAAATTCGATACAGACCCGGATCTTTCCGTTTTTTTGTGACGGAAATGATGTTAGCCACCCAGTCTGGATGTCGCTCATCGTGAATAAATTCATTGTCTAGGAGCTTATCTACTTATTTGTCGATAGCGTCCATGATGTTGGGACGGAAGCGTCACTGTTGCTGCTTAACAGGCTTAGCTTCAGGTAAGATATTAAGGTTGTGTATTGTGACTTGTGGGTTGAGTCTCGACATGTCTTCGTAGCTCCAGGCGAAGACGTCGATGTATTCTTTGACCAGTTGGACCAAACATTCTTGGTCCTTTCCTGCTAAGCTCTTGCTGATGAAGATAGGTTTGGATGAAGATCCATCCCCAAGGTCGATCTGCTCGACTTCGTCTTCAGTAGAGGGTTTTCGTAATTGAAAGCGAGATTCCCACTGTGCACCTTGGCATTGAGCCCAGGGTTCTTCTTTGAAGAACTCTATTGTTTGACTGTCGTTTTCATCTTTCGAAGGATGTGCAGGCGTCATATTGGCTGACAGCACCTTCCTGAAGATTGAGTTGACGCTGGTGTCGGAGTCCCAAGTTGAAGCCTCAGACGAGTGGGAGTATGCAACGTCTTCTGCTTCTGAAATTTTTGGGGTTGTTGGGGGCGTGATGTAGCCCACCCCCGTCGAGTACGGTGATAATAGTTTTGTGGCTTCCCTTTCAAAATAGGGAGTCGTAAGGAAAGACGTCGGCCCTTGCCATAGTTTAGACCCTGGCCGCTTTTCAGGTTGTAGCCCATCTTTTGGATAAGATACTTGGCTTGATCATTGTACCGGTAAATCTGCATCCTGCTGGTGTCGGGTTTTGGCTTCGTCGGTGGAAGGTCTTGGTTGTAGTATCCCATCTCGCTCAGTTCAATCGGTGGAATCAGAACGTCGATGGCGTTCGGACATAGCCATGCAATGACTTACTCGAAGTCCCGTTCGGGCGAGACGACTCCTTGCTCAGGTGGGTGGCTTCGGTGAACTTACCTCAGCTTGGCCTTCGCACTAATAAAACGAAAGTTTTCAATGCACCGTAGGCTTGATAATAAAAGAGACGAATCCACATAGCTAAGGGAGTAATCCCAAGTTGGGTCATTTGAGTTAGAACATAGAAAAAGGTCCCACGGTTGGCTTAAAAACGATGCACGATGGCTTTTAAAATAACACTCGGTCCTTCGTCCCGTGGCTTAGGAGAAGGAAAAGTTCATCTTTGCCATAAAGCTAAGAATTTACCTGAGTTATAGGCGTCACCCGCATAAATGCTTGGTAAAGCATGCAGGGTCCCATCGTCCAAGGCTTGGCATAGCCTGTGCTCGCCCCACGGATTAAGTTGCATTGCATGGCTTGTGGCATAAGTCTAGGCACCCAAATAGCTTGGTTGTTCAAAGTCGAATGCGAGCAGGACACGTTCCTACGATGCGAGGCTCGATGCAGCCTTCGCTCATCAAGTTGTTGTATGATTAAGTTAGGCTAAGTTATGCTAGGCTATCGAAGTCATTCTAAGCACTGTCCCATGGTTTCTGAGGTTGTCAAAATTACTTGGTTTCACGATCGTAAGGCCCATCATATAAAGTTTGACTTGGGTGGTAGTGTTGCACAGAACACAAGTTGGCTTAAAGTACGATGTCACAAAATTAGTATTTAAGGCACGAACCACGGTAGGTTCAAGATGAGTTTGGAAAGGGCTATCAAATAGGCGTTACTGAGTTGAGTAAAATGATAGGGCAACAAAAAAGAATGCTCATGACCATGGGTCATCGAGGCGGCCTCAAATGTTAGAAGTCTGGAATTTGGTCCTGAAAGGATGGTAACATTGGAAGAAGAATGACTGTGTGAGACACCAGTTCAAGTCGAGTCTTGCATGGTCATGAAAAATTTGTTGACAAGGGCGATGGTTTCTCGAGCAACAACCTAGGGCCACGGGACCGACTCGGCCTAGCAGAAAACATGGTATAGTCGTGTAAGGATAATAGCACATGTTAAGCAGGGACTTGCAACGGGGCTAGCTACTTGCGTTGAAAGGACCCCGATTAACAAAATAATACGTCTAGGATAGCTTGTGATGCTAGTGACCTTTCATATAGATGGGTCAGCACATGCGATAATTCGCAGGTGTGCCTTTGGATTGAGTCGAGTTGAGTAGGTGCACGATCAGAAGATAATGTTTGGGGCCTAAGATTTGGCTGCAATGTAGACACCGTGCTTTGGCATAAGATGTGGCATCGAGTCTTAAGTTGTTGGCATGGATTTGTACAAGTTAGATTTGAGTCATTACGAGTTTAATTCAGGAATTGTCGTAAGCCAAAGTTGTTTATGTGATACTAAGTTCACAAGTCTTGATTTGGTTAGTTGGTGATTAAAGCAGCAAGGGCCGCGAGACGACAATATGGTTAAGTCATACAGAGTTGCGAGGTACGGCCTCAATATGGACACACGAATGGGTCTCATGATACGACCACGTTGATGGCACAATGGACTTGTAGCACTGTCACATGGAAATTGGGTACTATCATGTAGTTGCGTCTCTGAGTATGGGCCGAAAGGCAAATACAACTTGATAAGTTGACATTGTTGACACGAGAAGGGTTTAGAGGCAAGGTATAAGTAAGTTGCTAGTGTAAGGCACAGAGATGGTCTTGAGACACAAAATAGGCCGATAGTCTATGTCCTAAAACTGAACCTAAGGCAAGAGAAGAAAGACAATAAAAAAGGGTTATGTTGTACAAAGTAAAATAAACGTATTAGTTTTGTATAGGTGGGCGAGGAGCTCATTCCACTAGTACAGTTGCGTACTGACACCTACACAGTTTTTATGTGCAGGAACAGGTAGAAGTTCGTTAGCACGAAGCTTGCTTGGATGC
Source organism: Iris pallida (assembly GCA_029216955.1). Lineage (NCBI taxonomy): Eukaryota > Viridiplantae > Streptophyta > Magnoliopsida > Asparagales > Iridaceae > Iris > Iris pallida. The sequence goes on from JANAVB010017804.1 coordinate 64,141, forward strand.
GTCAAGGCATGTAGTTCCTTGGTTTTTTGAGGTGCACGACCACATGGAGTTTGGACTTATATGAGCCATAATATATGAACATCGCCTATCCGAAGCTTCTGCTGTACTACTCGAATTGTATTGAGAGATAAGAGAGATAGCAGAGTGACTTGTAATGTAAGAAGAGTGAGCTTGAGTGATTGTAATCTTGGCCTTGTGCCACCTTATAATCTTTATTTCAATATCAATAAAAGAGTATTTGCATGACTTATGTTTTGCTTCAATATTTTTGCTTGGGACTTCTGTGTGACGATCCCGTCGCTTGGCCTGTAATCGGCCGTCACGGAACCTGCCTTTCGTGAGCACAATCTAGGCTCACGCGACATCATGCCTTAGCGAGGACGATCGCTCCTACGGGAGCGGGACGTGACATAAATGGTATCAGAACACGACTTTACGTCCTTGGACTTTCGATTGAATTCTTGAACTCTGTGTTACTTTCGCAAATTGATATCGTTGGTGCACTCTCTCTCAAATGTCCCACGGGATGTCCATACAATAAGTCTATATATTTTGCAAAATCGTATGAAAAAAAATTTGGTTGAACAAAAGTTAACTTCAATAAGCACGGTTGGTTAAGTCGGGCTGGACATATACACCAAAATTGTGTCAGGCAAGAATAAGTTAAAATCGATTCAAAGAGTGTTGGGTAGTTTCGATAGCAGTGCTATCGAACGACGATGTTATCGTCTATGTGATATAGAAGAGCATGCTTGAAATTTGAAGAATGGTTCAAACGGCGATTCAAAGTAGTCGATTGCAAATTGAATAATAGTTTTGAGGATTTGTCGAATGACTTTATTCCTGAGTGGTATATGGGATAGCCTCAGGAATGTTGGTCGATTGTGTAACCCCTCTTCCCGAAATTTTAAATTTTATCTATTTGCTATTTAGACTTAGAAATCTTCCAGTGGAAAATAAAATTTATTTTCTATAATAGACAACTTTAATAAACGAAAAATTTTGTCAAACCATTTTTAGATAATTATTTGTACACTTTTAATTTCTCGTTATCAATTATCCTTAGAATTTATTTTAATATTTATTTGATTTCGAAAAGACAAGTTCATTAAATTCTAAGATTCTTATTATGATTAATCGTTGATTAGATTGATCAATCTAAATTATAGTTTTGACTTATTCTAATCCATTGGTGGTGGTTTTTCTACTATGATAATTTAAGCAAAATTTATATTTGTGGAATCATATTTTTTAATCGTCAGTAATATTTAACACTATTTTTAAAGCTTCTTATTGCAATCGCTTATAGTATGGCAATTAGGTTAACTAGTATTTAAACTCTATGCGATTTAAATAAAAAATGCGAAGATTTATCTAGTAAGGTTTATATTATTTGATAATACAGAATATTATTTCAAAGTATCACTTTAAAGTAATATTTTAAAGTCTTATTGATATCAAGTACTAAGTTGGATGTGGCTAAATACATTTTCAAATATTATTGATAATACTTAGTATTAATTATGGATTGGTTTGATTTAGAAATTATCGGATTAATATTTGGTTGATTTAGTTCTTAAATTTACTTGGCTATTGGATAGTCAATAAACGACTATTAGCACCATCCCTCTGCTTATCGTCAAAACCATATTTTCTAAGATATATGTCTATAATTTATATATAGGCATTAGTTCCAGTTCTCTCTATCTATTTTCTTATAGTTACAACATCTAATCTCTCCTTATATCTTCTCCTTGTTATAATCTATATAAGTTCATAAAAATAAACCCTCTTCTCTTTACTCGTTCTCTACTATAGCCGACACCACCCCTCTCGTCATGCAACCAGCGCCCCTTTCTCACCAACATCCGACCCCAACCCACAATTACCACAGAACAACAACAACCATATAATCCGTGTCCACTTGTGTCAGTCGAGTGTCCGGCCTCGGGTCCGACCCCGGGTGTTCGTGTTCGTGTCCACATCAATCCCTTTATCACTGTGCCTTTAGTACGTTACAAATTCCACATGCAGTAAATTCGCATGTTCGACACTCCACCCATCCCTGTGTCCGTTCTCCAGGACACGACCCCATCATCTAGAAGGAAAACAACAATAATCAAGCCTAACCTAGCCACTGCAGATATCGCCACATTCCATGCTCCAGTGTCCGATGAATGATGTCGAGCTCTTGCCACCGCTGTACCGGTCCGTCATACGACCCCCTCCAGAGTTGTGGCCGAGCACCGCCTTGACCCTCCATATCTGGGTCAGCTGCCAACCTGTCATCTTCTTCGCGGGTCCTCATCCATGCCAGACCTCTCCGTCTTCCAGGATCGTGCCGGCCTCCAGCGACGCATCCCGAAACCTCCGTGTCTTTCAAACTAGTCGTATGCTCCGCCTTGCTTATGTCGACAGAGCCGAGACCATCCACATTGCCTCTACGTCGGCACGGCCGACCGCTCGACTGCCAAGCTCCGGCCGTTTCTCGATCCAGCGCTCGTCTCCATCTCGGTGAGCCATCGCCCTCTGTGCACAGCTCCTCAACCCCGAATCTCGAGAGCCGCACTCGGTCAGAGCGACCGAGGTGAGACCCTCTCTCTTTTCCCCTCTCCGCTCGCTCTTCCCATCTTTATCTCTCTCTCCTTCCTTCACGAAAAGAATGGGAAGGATGTTAGATAGAAAGGTGGGCCGGGTCTCCAAAGCCCGATAAGACTAAGTGCCTTAGGGCTTTTGTATTTACTTTAGGAATTTTCCAATAAGTTTCAACCCATATATATATATATATATATATATATATATATATATATATATATATATATATATATATATATATAGTTTTTTTAATAAAATTTTAGTAATAATTTATCATACAGATACAATTATTATTATTGTCTATAAAAATATTATTAAGTAAATACTATAAGAATGAATAAATAAATAGTTTTTAAAATGTTTTTCAAGCTATGTAATCAAATATACACATGGGCTGAACATAGTAATTAGATTCAATACATCTTTATTTTTGGGATTTAGGCTTTAAGCCTAGTATATTTAATAATATTGGGTATGGGCCAAACAATTTTACTTATGAAATTTAGTAAACCATATAATAATATTTTGGGTCTTAATTTTATGAAAAATAGGCTTATTGTATAACTTATATAAATATTCGAGGATATTTTCAAAATAGAAATATAAGCATTTTAATATTAATATTCATGAAGTGTTTTATAGATTCTTAAATAAACATATAAGAATTCCCGAAATGGTTTTCTCTTATACGCTAACTAAATATGTTTAAATGGGGGCTACTAAATAGGTATGATTTGTCTTAAAAGGTTTTCTTGACTTTCAAAGTATTTTAACTAGTAAACTATAGTTTTAAAAATAAAATATTAGGATAGAGTAAATATATAGTTTCAAGTACGAAATATATTTTCTAAATAGATTATAGGTACTTTTCTATATAAATATTTTTTTAAGGACTTCTTTTTAAACGACTTTCTTCAAACCAAATCGTGACTAGTCATACGTTCTTATTTATGTGATTCTAACTTCGTCATATCGACCCTAGGCAAATCGATCTATCCCAGACCCAATGACACAGTCTGTTCAATCATTAGAGGCCGTCTTGCTCGCTTACGACATCCGCGACTATTCTAGACCCAACAGGATTATTGGTTTCACCAGCAAAGGACCACAAGCAAGTGCACTTTCTGATTGCTTTCGATTCATAGTAGTCTTTTTATTTCATGTTTACACATATGTCTTACTGCTTGTTGACACGCTCGTCACACGAAGATAGTATAATGGATTTATTATATATTCTTGACTGTCATTCTCATGATTACCGTATTTGCGACCTGATGCCATGAGTACTAGCTGGGCGGAAAAATATCTTAGTAGACGTGTGAACTACCCCTTACCCATCCTAATATGTCTAATCTTGACTGATAGCAGCTGCACACGACACGTACAGGGTGTCGTATTTACCCCTTAGCCGTTCACATGTCGAACTAGATATTTCAAATTACGTAGATAGTTGTATTTTATTTGATTCCTTGTTTTCTTCACCGCTTTCCATGATGTCAGTTACTTTCTAGTTTTCATCTCTCATATGTTATTTTTATGTCTTGTTAATTCTACTATATTTTTGTATTGTTGTCGGTTTGTGTACTTGTTCTATTCCTGACTGGAAACCAATATTTTTCAGGTTAATCGTAATTTCTTTAGCATTGGGAGACATGGGTGTACTCGCAGGTCGAACCTAGAAACTAGTTTGATAACTTATATTGTTGTAACTGATTATTGTGAGACTTTGTACCTTCTTTAAATATAAATTTTGTAAATGTTGTAATAAATTTAGAAATATGAATGAGCAATAAAGTTATGTTGTGATTTTGAGCATCTTGGCCATGACAGCGTTCTACCGCCGACTCTGCGGTATAGGCTGGCTTGGACACGTTTCGTATCCGAAAAAGCGGGTGCGGGTCGTGACAAGTTTTTGTGGCGGCCCATGCTGGTCCGGTTTCGCAAAAGATTGCGAACTCGTGATAGTACTTAAGTTAGTCGTACTATTGCGAGCCTGCGACTAGGAAATGCTCATTCACAATTAGGATTGAATTAATTTAGGAGAATAACTAGGAATAAGAGTCCCTTATTAATTTGATTATTGGTGGTTAAGGATTAGGCCATGCAATTTATTAAATTTAGATAACTTGGAAGATTTTTTTGATACACTATTATATTTTGACACGACGATATGACCTAAGGTGGGTAGACTATTTACTCATCAACTTAGGCCTTCCTGGAATCCAATTCTTGATCGTAACCCTTCTTCGTGAACTTTTTTAAATAAATTTCATTTATTTGTGTTAAATTATGATTTTTGGAATTTTATTATAATTATAGAAGGGTTTAGTCACGGTTAAGTTTTGAAGTACAAGATAACCAAGAATTCTGGCACTGAGAGTGTGGTCGAGTGCTTTGACTAGTGTTCTAGCCATGGTAGAGAAGGCCGAGTCATAGGTGTGTACTAACTTGGAAAACCAGACCAAATCGTGACAGAACCCTAAGAATAATTTAATTACTTATTATTAATATTATTGGCTTTTAGAAGACCTGGTTGTTTCAAACTAGTCCGAACCCAACCCAAGTCCTGGTGGTCATGTAGTACGACCAACATCGTCCATGTAGATATATAGATGTGTATATATATTGGCAGTCCATTTCCAGTATTGATAATAATTTCTATAAATTATATATTGAATATAATATATGTATTATTGCTATTTAAATTTATATTTTACTTGGAAATAGGATAACCATCTCTTAGAGTGATATTTTTTGGATTTACTTAGGCTATACATATATACTTGTGTATAAATATATTCATAATAAGTAGACATAGTACTTTTTACATATTTTTCCCTCGATCTTGACTATTAGAGAAATATAAATTTAAGTTTATATTTCTTTTGTCTTTAGTAATTTTCTTCCTAATCATGATCATTTGTACAACTTTATCTTATGTATTTTCTAAATATCGCCATATCATAAGTTCGTATCACTTATATTCTTTTCCTTGGACCTAAAGAATTATTTTTTTAAAAATAACTTCCCACTCAATTGTCTATTAATCTTGAGTTACGTTTTTTAATTCAAAAGTTTCCTTTCAATCGTTGAATATTGAATATCCGTGAAATAAGAATTATAAATTTTTTTACTTGTTTTGACTTCGATCATTATCCTCCCTAATCAATTATTTTCTTTTCAAGAAGCTGATCTTATACTTGAGGAACATATACTTACATTTTTTTTCTATCTTTATCAACTTGTAAGATATCTTAAACTCCTTTAATATTCTTGGGGATATAGTTGGAATAATTTTGATGACTTGCGATGACAAGACAGTTGCGCACTGTCATCACTTATTTAAATTATCGAGACTATGGGTTCACTGCAGCCAGCAGCGCACTGGCATGGCATGACCCCTAAGTTGAAATAATTTCAAGTAAGCGTGGGTGATCGAATATATTTAAAATTATGTCTAGGTCATCTTATCTCATCCTTGAGTTGTTATGTCAAGATTAGATAGAGTTGATAGGGTATTCGTTATCGCAACATAGCTTGAGTTGTGGAACTAAGGGTTTAATGCAGCTAGCTGTACACTGGCGAGACATAAATTCTCGGTAAAATGACTTCGATTATGTTTACGAGTTTCGAATACTATAGAGACTACGTCTTATTGGCATATAACTATTAAGTTTTTAAATTGATTTGTGCTTATTCCTAGTAACAATCTTCTCAATAAACCGGTAATTCTCCCTTACTTTCTTATCCCTCTATTTTTCAGATTGTTTTCTTTTAATGTAATTTCGACTGGATTCCTAAATTTATCTAGATTTTAATTCTAAACTCATACCTAAATAATTGTGGATAAATATTTTAAGCATATCGAAACGATTTCGGGTTTGATCATCCTTGAACAATTTCGATCATGACTAGACTCCTTTTATTATATTTCGACCGAGTTAATTTGTATCCTTTCATAGGTTTGATTATATAATCATGCCTAAACAGTTTTGCTTAACTAATTGATCATTCCTAAACAAATTTGATCACGACTAAGCTCTCTTGACTATAATCATAATTGTGCATATATTTCAAATTAATTATTGCTAATATTATACTTTTCATTCCATTTTGATCATGGCTATTTTAGACCTTGTTCATGCTCGTGCCAACTTTCTAATTTTATCATGCATGGACGACTTGCATGATTAACCTTGATTGTGAATGTATCTTAACTTATATCTATGAGACTATAACCTTGTTTAGATTGCATCTAGAACCTTGATTATTCTTTAGAAATTCGGTCGTAACTAGACCATGTTGACTGTAATCGGATCATGCCAAATCATTTTAATTTAAGTCATTCTTAAACATTGGTTGTCAACTAGACCATTTGATTGAATATTGATCGTGCCCAATTCACACTCTCCTTTTGTCTTATCATTTTGATCATATCCATGATTACGCGTGACTAATTAGATCATGAATCATATCACTCCTTTGATTATACCATTTGTCGTTTTAATCATATCAATTAAGAAATTTTTGGTTTCTTGATTATTTTTCATAGTCGTGCCTAATCGTGTCCTTTAAAATTTCTAGGGTAAATCATGCTAAAGTGGGTAGATAGTAAGCCCACTCCCCGAAGTTTTGAATATTGTCTTGGAAAAAAATAAAATTTTCTAAATCCTATTATGGATGTTTTTGAAATAAAAGGAGTTTTGCCAAAATTTTCTTTTAAAATGACAAAGACTGGCTTGTAAGGATTATGGACCCTTACCAAATATTTCTACGATTTTAATCTATAAATTTATTTGGGTGATATTAAATATTACTTTATATTCATATAGCGGCATATTGTTAGATGAAGTTTTATTAAATCTTGCTTAGATCTATACAAGTGTATTTTTGAAGTTAATTGATAACATCTAGTGTCCCTTTAAGGTTATTTATCAAATATTATATTTAGATTTGATTAAAAGTAATTTTTTTAAATATTATCAATAAAATCTAGAATTATTTAAAAATTATTATAGAATATTCTTGATTAATTTGAGTTAATATTCATCTTAGGATCTTGGAAAGATTTGATCAACCAAGTCCACATATCCTGGTAGTCCTTAAATTCGAGGACGAATTTATTTTTAAGATGGGTAGATTCGTAACCCCTCTTTCCGAAATTTTAAATTTTATCTATTTGCTATTTAGACATAGAAATCTTCTAGTGGAAAATAAAATTTATTTTCTATAATAAACAACTTTAATAAACGAAGAAATTTGTCAAACCATTTTTAGATAATTTATTTGTATACTTTTAATTTCTCGTTATCAATTATCCTTAGAATTTATTTTAATATTTATTTGATTTCGAAAATACAAGTTCATTAAATTCTAAGATTCTTATTATGATTAATCTTTGATTAGATTGATCAATCTAAATTATAGTTTTGACTTATTCTAATTCATTGGTGGTGGTTTTTCTACTATGATAATTTAAGTAAAATTTATATTTGTGGAATCATATTTTTCAATCATCAGTAGTATTTAACACTATTTTTAAAGCTTCTTATTGGAATCGCTTATAGTATGGCAATTAGGTTAACTTGTATTTAAACTCTACGTGAATTAAATCAAATACGCGAAGATTTATCTAGTAAGGTTTATATTATTTGATAATACAGAATATTATTTCAAAGTATCACTTTAAAGTAATATTTTAAAGTCTTATTGATATCAAGTATTAAGTGGGATGTGGCTAAATACATTTTTAAATATTATTGATAATACCTAGTATTAATTATGGATTGGTTTGATTTAGAAATTATCGGATTAATATTTGGTTGATTTAGTTCTTAAATTTACTTGGCTATTGGATAGTCAATAAACGACTATTAGCACCGTCCCTCTGCTTATCGTCAAAGCCATATTTTCTAAGATATATGTCTATAATTTATATATAGGCATTAGTTCCAGTTCTCTCTATCTATTTTCTTATAGTTACAACATCCAATATCTCCTTATATCTTCTCCTTGTTATAATCTATATAAGTTCATAAAAATAAACCCTCTTCTCTCTACTCGTTCCCTACCATAGCCGACACCACCCCTCTCGTCATGCAACCGGCGCCCCTTTCTCGCCAACATCCGACCCCAACCCACCATTACCACAGAACAACAACAACCATAGAATCTGTGTCCACTTGTGTCAGTCGAGTGTCCGGCCTCGGGACCGACCCCGGGTGTCCGTGTTCGTGTCCACATCAATCCCTTTATCACTATGCCTTTAGTACATTACAAATTCCACATGCAGTAAACTCGCGTGTCCGACACTCCACCCATCCCTGTGTCCGTTCTCTCGGACACGACCCCATCATCCAGAAGGAAAACAACAATAATCAAGCCTAACGTAGCCACTGCAGATCTCGCCACGTTCCACGCTCCAGTGTCCAGTGAATGATGCCGATCTCTTGCCACCGCTGCACCGGTCCGTCATGCGCCCCCTCCAGATTTGTGGCCGAGCACCACCTTGACCCTCCAGATCTGGGTCAGCTGCCAACCTGCCATCTCCTCCGCGGGTCCTCGTCCATGCCAGACCTTTTCGTATGCCAGGATCGCGCCCGCCTCTAGCGGTGCATCCCGAAACCTCTGTCCCTTTCAAACCAGTCGAATCCTCTGCCTCGCTTGTGTCGAAAGAGCCGAGACCATCCACATTGCCTCCGCGTCGGCACGGCCAACCGCCCGACTGCCAAGCTCCGGCCGTGTCTCGATCTAGAGCTCGTCTCCATCTCGGTGAGCCATCACCCTCTGTGTACAGCTCCTCAACTCCGAATATCGAGAGCCGCGCTCGGTCGGAGCGACCGAGGTGAGACCCTCTCCCTTTCCCCCTCTTCGTTCGCTCTTCCCCTCTTTGTCTCTCTCCCTCATTCGCTGAAAGAATGGGGAGGATGTTAGATAGAAAGGTGGGCCGGGTCTCCAAAGCCCGATAAGACTAAGGGCCTTAGGGCTTTTGTATTTACTTTAAGAATTTTCCAATAAGTTTCAGCCCACCTATATATATATATATATATATATATATATATATATATATATATATATATATATATATATATATATATATAGTTTTCTTTTATAAAATTTTAGTAATAATTTATCATACAGATACAATTATTATTATTGTCTATAAAAATATTATTAAGTAAATACTATAAGAATGAATAAATAAATAGTTTTTAAAATGTTTTTCAAGCTATGTAATCAAATAAATACATGGGCTGAGCTTAGTAATTAGATTCAATACATCTTTATTTTTTGGATTTAGGCTTTAAGCCTAGTATATTTAATAATATTAGGTATGGGCTAACTATTTGACTTAGGAATTTAGTAAACCATATAATAATATTTTGGGTCTTAATTTTATGAAAAATGGGGTTATTGCATAACTTATATAAATATTCGAGGATATTTTCAAAATAGAAATATAAGCATTTTAATATTAATATTCATGAAGTGTTTTATAGATTCTAGTATAAACATATAAGAATTCCCAAAATGGTTTTCTCTTATACGCCAACTAAATATGTTTAAATGGGGGCTACTAAATAGGTAAGATTTGTCTTAAAAGGTTTTCTTGACTCTCAAAGTATTTTAACTAGTAAACTATAGTTTTAAAAATAAAATATTAGGATAGAGTAAATATATAGTTTCAAGTACGAAATATATTTTCTAAATAGATTATAGGTACTTTTCTATATAAATATTTTATTTAAGGACTTTTTTTTAAACGACTTTCTTCAAACCAAATCGGGACTAGTCATACGTTCTTATTTCTGTGATTCTAACTTCGTCATATCGACCCTAGGCAAATCAGTCTGTCCCGGACCCAATGACACGGTCTGTTCCATTATTAGAGGCCGTCTTACACGCTTACGACATCCGCGACTATTATGGACCCAACAGGATTATCGGTTTCACTAGCAAAGGACCACATGCAAGTGCACTTTCTGATTGCGTTCGATTCATAGTAGTCTTTTTATTTCATGTTTATACATATGTCTTGCTTCTTGTCGACACGTTCGTCAAACGGAAATTAGTATCATAGATTTATTATATATTCTTGACTGTCATTCTCATGATTACCATGTTTGCGACCTGATGCCATGGGTACTAGCTGGGCAGGGAAATATCTTACTAGACGTGTGAACTACCCCTTACCCATCCCAATATGTCTAATCTTGACTGATAGTAGCTGCACACGACACGTGCAGGGTGCCATATTTATTCCTTAGCCGTTCACATGTCGAACTAGATATTTCAAATCACGTAGATAGTTGTATTTTATTCGATTCCTTGTTTTCTTCACCGCTTTCCATGATGTCAATTACTTTCTAGTTTTCATCTCTCATATGTTATTTTCATGTCTTGTTAATTTTATTGCATTTTTGCATTGCCATCGGTTTGTGTACTTGTTCCATTCCTGACTGGAAACCAATATTTTTTAGGTTAATCGCAATTTCTTTAGCATTAGGAGACATGGGTGTACTCGTAGGTCGAACCTAGAAGCTAGTTTGATAACTTAAATTATTGTAACTGATTATTCTAAGACTTTGTACCTTCTTTAAATATAAATTTTGTAAATATTGTAATAAATTTAGAAATGTGAATGAGCAATAAAGTTATGTTGTGATTTTAAGCATCTTGGCCGTGACAGCGTTCTACCGCCGACTCTGCAGCGTAGGCTGGCTTGGATACGTCTCGTATCCGAAAAAGCGAGTGAGGGTTGTGACAGATTGACGATGCAGGGTACCAATGAGTCTGTCAGCAAGCGTTGCATGTATGCAAAGCCTTAGATTGAGTATCATTGAGTAAGTTATGATATTGAAGATTTGAACGAGTCGATTCAAACAAAACTAGAGATGACGCACACGAGATTGGGATTGTGCAAGTATGAAATGCAGAAATAGTTTAGTAGATAGGTTGAATCGAGGAAAAGTTAATGTAACAACGGATGACTCGATTGAGAAAATCGATATGTGAATCGTATACAAAAACTTAGCAAGATTGGATGATAATGTACATGGAAATGATTTGAATATTTGACTTAGCATAGATCGATACGACTTGAGGAAATATGTGGCTCGATAATTTATGGTAGACGGATGAACATACATGATCTTGTATTTTGAACGAATTGAACATATAGCTAGTTCGAGGGGTAACGATCGAATTAATCTTGAATATCTAGGAAATATGGTATATCCGGTTCGGATGATAGCATCAGTTGCACGACTCAAAATTCGTTGCAAAGAAAGATCATCAAGTTATGCATATCATGGATGGTATTGAGGCGTATCAAAGATCGATATACGATAACTCGGGAGCACTCTAATTCGAGGAACGACGATCGTGCAAAGTGTTTATTGTTTTGATGGATGCTATACTTAGGATTTTGATTAAAATGAATATTAGATAAAAATGATAGTATCTTGATGGTTGCGTTGATAACCACAACGTCGATAAATTTGTTTTACGAGAGCATAAATCCAGCCTCGCACATGCGTCACGTCGGATTTAGGATGATCGTTTCGCGTGAGCGCTGACATAGTGATTCATATAGCGGGAATGATCGAACTCGAAAAATCAAGACGCGACAATTTGGATTGCTTCGACTTGTGGTTTGATGCGAATGTGAATTAGAGGATTGGTTGGACTTGCAATTGACGATTAAGTAAAGTTGAGGATTGAGTAAATCTAATCTGCGTATCGAGAATGAATTACTCTAGACTCAAAGCAAGAGTTACACCCCGATGAGGATGAGGGAGCGCACATGGTGATTTCATGTCCGCCGTAGAAAAATTAGACTTGTGTGAGATTGGGGCATGACATATTGCTAAGCTAGACGACCTTGTAATCGAATACGTGAATTGTGATGAACGACTTAGAAAATATGGAATGAGAATTATGGTCTAGCGACAAATCGTGTCATAGTGTGTTTGATTTGGAAAGAATAGATAGGTAAGCTAAATCGAATGGATCCAAAGAGATAAACTATGCAAATTATAAATTTGGACATGCGATAGCGATATGAAAGTGATTTGGTTAAGCAAAACTTGAGGTAGGATGGCTTTGCTGAATGACTCGGACCCCTTGGAATTGAACGTTGTGAGTGCGAATAGGTGAAATCTATATTCGAAGTTTAAAAGTCGGAGTAATGCGAGCTTGGGTAAAAAACCTCGTACTATGAACTTTGGTTTGACCTTAGGATGGGGTCAGTATTGATATTATTGTTTGGGAACTATGATTCTAATACTGACAATTGACTTTAGCCTGGAGAGATGGCCTAGCGATTAGGCGAGCCATCCATGTTGCGAGAGTTAGCATCGGTACGAGTGATCTTGAGGATTGATTAGTTTCGATGTTGGTGTTGATGAATGGAATGATTCAAGAGTATGAAAATACCATTCATGATCCTTGGATAAAATGCATATATTTCAGAGACGCCCAAATATGTGCATGATCCGACTCGAGTGGAAATGGCAAAATTCACTATCACGATGCTTGATTGAAATATAAGTATTTTGGGGACGCCTAAAATATGTGCACGATCCAACTAAGTGATACATTAAATTCAACGTGAGACTAAAGGAATGGAAGGGTATCAAGGGTTTCAAAAAAAAAGATTTAGGTTAGTGTGATCGTTGCTCGGATTGAAGAAACACGTAGGAGTAATGTGTGCGAAAGTTGTTGAATGTTGGATAAAGTGATGAGACGATGAGTAAGTACTTAGTTACTTTCGAGGATAAAACTTTTTCTGAGTGGTGTATGATGTAGTACCCCGTCCCGCTCAGTTCAATTGGAGGAATCGGAATGCCGACGGTGTTCAGACTTAACCATGCAACGGCTTACTCGAAGTCCCGCTCGGCCGAGACGACTCCTCGCTCAGGTGGGTGGCTTCGATGAACTTGCCTCAGCTTGGCCTTTGCGCTAATAAAATAAAAGTTTTTAATGCACCTTAGGCTTGATAATAAAAGAGACGAACCCACATAGCTAAGAGAATGATCCCAAGTTGGGTCGATTGAGTTAGAAAATGGAAAAAAGGTCCGATGGTCGGCTTAGAAACGATGCATGATGGCTTTCAAAATGACCCGTGGATTGGGAGAAGAAAAAGTTCGCCTTCGCCACAAAGCCAAGAATTTGCTTAAGTCATAGGCGTCGCCCGCAAAAATACTTGATAATGCATGTATGGTCCCATCGTCCAAGGCTTGGCATAGCCTTTGCTCATCCCACGGATTAAATTGTATTGCACGGCTTGTAGCATAAGTCTAGGCACCCAAATAGCTTGGTTGTTCAAAGTCGAACGCATGCAGGACACGTTCCTGCAATGCGAGGCTCAATGCAGCCTTCGTTAGTCAAGTTGTTGTGTGATTAATTTAGACTAAGTTATGCTAGGCTATCGAAGTCATTCTGAGCACTGTCCCATGTTTTCTACGATTGTCAAAATTACTTGGTTTTACGATCGTAAGACCCATCATTTAAATTATGACTTGGGTGGTAGTGTCGCGCAGAACACAAGTTGGCTTAAGGCACGATATGTCACTACCACATTTCTAGTGTGAGGGTATTTTTGTCATTTTTGGGGTATTTTTAATTTATTAGAATTAATTAGAATTTATGAGAATTTTTAGGAATTATTTGAGATTGTTTGAACTAGGTTGACTTTTGACTAGTGTTGACTTTGTAGACCTACCTAGAAGCTAACCCTAGTTATTGGGTCATGGTTAGGCCAAGTGACTCTAGTCTAACCTAGCTTAGGACTTGGTTTAGTCATTTTGGCCAAGGATTAGGAAGTCACAAGTCATGACTTATGGTTTTAGAACCTTGATTAAGTTTAATCTACATTAGCCTTTGTAGCTTGGCCCAAGGCCCAATAATTTGGCTAAGCCCTAACCCTAAACCCTAGTGGCCGGCCACACTCTCTACCTAGGGATTCCCACCATATAAAACCCCTCCCAAATCTAGGGTTGCCTCTTTTCTTTAGGAAGAGCCCTATTTTCAAGGAGGTGAGTTCTTATCTAAATAAATTCATCATAAATCCATTATAGGTCCTAAAATCCCCAAATTAGTTGCATTAGTTTCTAATACTATCCTTCTTGCTGTTATGAATGATTTGGTTCAGTTTGGAGTTGATTAGAAGTGATTGGGATACCAAGCAAGGAGCTAGCAAGGAGAATTTTCCATTGAAAGTTCAACAACAGGTATCTTCATCAAATCTCCATGAAATTTCATTTAGTCTTCATGTATAGAAAGCCCTAAGAGTCCCCCTAAGGTCTGGATAGGTTTCGTGTCCAGTGTCGGATGATTCGTGTCCATTCTGGACACATATCAGAACACTGGACATGGTGTTCGACAGAATGCCACAAAGGGCATGTCGATCCAGTTGACCTGTTGTATTTGAATAGGAATAGACTTCTAGGGTTTGCTTAGAGGTTTCCTAGGTTGTATCGTGGTTTCTGTGTCATGTCGAGTCGTGGTCGATACGTGCACGCGCGGGTTCGTAGCGCGCGCACGAGCACTGTAGCTCCCCTGCTACCAGTGTGCTCGTACGGGCTGCACAGGACACGAGGACACCTGAAAATTGACACTGAGCAAGGGGCAGTGTCTGTCATAACACTCCCCAAGTCTCGTGTCAGTTGGTGTCGTATCGGACACGAAAACTCATGTGCATAGGGAAGGCTGTGCTTGTTCAGTGTTGGGTTTTGGTTCTGTTTGTAGATTCAAATCCTATTGGTTAAATTCCTGTTTTCGCTGGTAAATTAGATCCTAATATATATTATATAATGTATGTGGATTAGTTTACATGTTAAGTTAAGTTTGTATGTAGAAAATTGGATTGGATTGGCAAATGAACTGTTTTCCTGATACTTACACTGACACCAAGTTCACTGGTGTGTGCAAATCAATTTCTTCCTATTTTTGCTATGATTGTTCAATCAATTTTTATCCCTACATATCAATATACATGTAGGTTCAGTCCTTACTTTTGAAATTGGCCTTTTGGTGGTGAGAATGAGGTATTGGCTATTGAGGATTTCGATTTTTACTTGACAGTAAGGTTTCAGTAGGGGCTAACCCTGGGTTGCTTAATGTTACTGTTGGGCATTTCTCCTGATGATTTAAATTCCTTCTTGTCATGTCCCTGTTAATTAAGTCCCTTAATTTCAATATGAGTTTACATGTTAACTGGATGTGCACTGTGAATAAGGCTTTGGGAACTGAGAATTCGTTTTGGTAAATTTGCAAAAACTGAGTTTGAAGGGGGGGGAACAATGAACTGATTTCCTCTTTCCTTTTCTTCATAACTGAGAATAGGAAGGGGGAAAAACTGTTATTGATTTTCTGAGTTTGTTTTGGTATTTACAAACCTGTGTATACACTGTCATATATAGTCACTGTTGTGTATGCTTCAACTGACATTTGTTTTGAAGATAAAACTGGGATTTGGATTTGGTTTATTTGTTAAAACCTGAGATTAGGAATTTTTTGTTCAGTTGTGCAAAACTTGAGAATACAAGTGTGTGTGAACTGATAACATGTCCTATTAACTTAGGTTGATATGTCAACCTTGGTGTACACTGTTTTCTTGCAAAACCTGAGAATGGGATAGCCAGTACCTGCTGTTTCCAGCTCCTATTTGTTTGACACTGTTTTCACTTTGATTGTATCTCTCACAGTATACACACACACACACACATGTTCCTCTATTTCTTACTATTTTGTTTAATTCCTGCAAACACCCTTGGCATACACCCTTTTCTCCTATTCCCTGTTTACATGCTGCCCTTCTTCACTGTTATTTCCTGTACATTGTTTCCTACATCACAGTGTACACACACCTTTCACTGCTATTAAATTCCTGTACACACACACAACCTCATGTGCCACACTACACACATTCCCTCTATATGCACATGTTAAGCACCCTTAGATAGGAATGTCTATTTGTGGTGTGAAATGCTTTATATACAATATGTAGACATGTATACTTGTGTGGTGTATGCCTATATGTATATATATATAGTATTTAGCCTAGAATGCATAGTGTTAATCAATATTTGTATCTATATATATAGTGTTGTATATGCATAGGTGTATGAGTACTTGAAATGTTGTGTGTAGTCTAGTATAGACTTGTTAGAGCCTAGCATGACTTGTTAGACCTAGTTAGTTGAGTTTAGCCTAGTTTAGACAAGGTTGACCTAGTTTGACTTCTAGGGTTGACCAAAGTTCACCAAGAGTTGACTTTGGTCTAGATTGACCTAGAATTATGTAGAATGCATAGTAGGACTACATTACACTATTCTGGACTTGTTGTGACTTGTGCTGTTCTGATTAGGAGCCAGACACCACTCCTTGGACAGTACGTTTCATTCTGGACACTCAGTTACAGGCGAGTACATTCTCTGATCATTTTATATCCTGCTTAGAATTATATCCCTGCTTTAGATTACTATACTTGATGCTGTCACGACATTATCACGGATTAGTACTATATGGATCTTCTCATGCGATATTATCCCCCTCGGGAGCATCGGGTATATTGTGTCATGTGCGTTTCACTTTCATCGTGTACTCCTATTTTTTCATTACATGTGCACTCCTGTGAATCTTGTACTCTCATGTTCACGGAGCCCCCATGTATACTATCATGTGCACCCTATATGGGCCCCCATGTGATATCCTGTGCAATAACATAACCTGTTTAGATCCTTGTGTATTGATTGGGGATACGGGAGAGTGCTAGTAGTCGTGTGAACAATTCTATTGTAGTGTAGATTTCTGTGCAACCTCGATATCCTGTGCAAATCTGTCCTGTTCACATGTGCTATCTCGTACTCTGACTCACTAGCCACTGTTAGTTCTCTATTTATAGTAGATATTTCTGTTACAGTTCTCTCTCTTGTTTACATATTGTATTTCTTCAGATCCTGTATTTTACTCTACTGCATGATTATATTTTTTAACCTGCTATGATCTGTTGAGATGTACTGTACTCGCTCCTGTCCTGACTGGACCTGTTGAAATATTACAAAGGACGAGGAGGAGGCCTGCCTGGACACTTTCTACGGGGCAGCCTTAGAGGACACCTGTGAGCTGGACTCCCAGGAGGATCCAGCAGTAGCTGAGGACCTTCCCCCGACTGCCTAGACTAGATTAGTTAGGTAGTCTTACTTTTGCAGTCTTGAGACATGTTCTAGTTAGACTCTTTATTTGGAGATCAGTTGTATATATTCTTTTATCTGAGACCTTGTATTGCTGGGATTATCTTAGTCTGCTGTTATCTATTTCATTTCCTTGAGTTCTATTTCATATCGTGCTATCTCTTCCTTAGTTGTGATTGAGTTTTCTATTACTATGTTACCCCGTTCGAGGAGTATAAACTGTTTAGAGATACACTGTTAGATGTTGTGACCTAGGACAGCGTTCTACCGCCGACACTGCGGCATAGGCTGGACGTATTCACGTCTCGTGCCCTTACTCTAGGGTGCGGGTCATGACACGTTTTTAGTGGTGGCCCATGCAGGTCTAGACTAGAAGTGTAGTGGTACTCGACTAGAGTATCACTGCAGCCTGCTATAGGATATAGGACATTAATTATAAGATACTCAATCACTTTAGGAAAATTCCTTTTATTGCCATCTAAATCCTTTTGTCAGCTGATCCTTTGAATTATAATTGTCCGCCTTTGTTATTTCGCTTCTTTCTCAGAAATTGATACTCTTGTTTGTCTATCTTCAGGATGGTAGAGACTCGATTGCAGCGTGCTACCCATGAAGATGCTATAGAGGGGACTGTTACCTCTCAGCCAGCACGGCGAGGCCAGGGGACTGCAGCTCCTGCCACCTCAGCTCGTGTTGAGACCTCGGCAGTTGCAGCAGGGGGTATGCATCCACCGACTGGAAGGCAGGACCCGGTCTTTCCAGAGGATCCTTTCCAGTCGCCACCGCCTCCAGGACATGTGGACGCAGCTTTGATGTTCATATATTTCCAGCAGTTCATGGATCGACAGCAGGCTCGGCAGGACAGATGCATGGAGTTGGCCGTCACAACAGTCGCAGCTCGACCAGTGGTGCAGCAACAGAGGACACCGGGAATCGAGCAGTTTCAGAAGATGAGCCCCAGGGACTTCATGGGGACAGAGGGGATCCTGTATGCCGATGAGTGGATCGAGCATATGGAGGAGATCTTCCGCTTGGCCAGGATTCCAGCAGACCTTCAGATCGAGGCCGCAGCTAGCCGGATGCGAGATCTTGCTCGCACCTGGTATCAGTCGGACCCCAGGGTGGGGGTACCAGGGCAGACTTGGGAGCAGTTCAGGGGCTTCTTCAAGAAGAAGTTCTTTTTCGATTCAGCAGTCAGAGCCTTGGAGACACAGTTTGAGAGCTTGGTCCAGGGGAGCCTCTCAGTTGAGGAGTATGCGGGAGAGTTTGGCCGTCTCGGCAGGTTTGTTGAGGGGTTGAGCGAGACGGCGAAGGCCCAGAGGTTCCGGAAGGGCCTGGTCAAGGAGGTCAAGTCCTTGACCAAGGGGAACAGAGATGCTACATTTGAGGAGATCTTGACGGGAGCCCTGCTTGCAGAGGATGATCTTGAGCTTAGGCTCAAGAGAAGGAGAGACCCAGCTGGAGGCAGTAGCAGCAGCGGGGGCCAGGCCAAGAGGCCTCATTTTCAGCACCAGCAGTTGAGGCAGTTTCAGCCGCAGCCGATTCAGCAGAGGCCAACTCATCAGCAGCAGTTTCAGCATCAGGCACCCAGGCAGACAGTCAGTTACGCCTTCCACAAGAAGCCAGGGCATAGATGGAATGAGTGCAGGAAGAGGCTCGGGAAATACCTTTTTTGTGGAGCAGCAGATCACCAGATGAGGGATTGTCCTAGGTCTGTGGGACGAGCAGCTCAGGGAGGTGGAGCCAGAGCTCCAGCAGGTCAGCAGCGGGGACCAGCCCTACCGACTCAGCAGCAGAGGTTTGTCTAATACCAGCAGCAGGCCAGGGGAGGCCAGCAGGGGCGAGCTTTCGCCATGGCAGCTGGAGATGCGGAGGTGATTGGAGAGCTGATTGCAGGTGCAATTCTTCTCGACTCCAGTCCAACATTTGCATTGTTTGATTCCGGTGCATCGCATAGCTTCATTTCAGTATCTTTTACGATTAGACACGGTATCATAGCTGAATCGTTGCCTAGGACTTACAAGATCACGACCGGAGGTGGTATTATCCTCGTGAGTGATGTTTGTAAGGGTCGGAGAGTAGTTTTGGGAGGCCATGAGTTGGAGGTGAGCCTGCTCGTAATGCCACTGCCGAACTACGATATAGTACTAGGCATGGATTTGTTGAGCAGGCACCACGCCAGCATCGATTGCAGAGGGGGTAGAGTTTTGTTCAGAGCGCCGGAGGAGCCAGAGTTCGAGTACTCCAGACGTCAGGCAGAGCAGAGCAGCAAAGTCTTCTGTGGAGTCTCGGTCGAGGAGCAGACGATTCCACACCCCTTGATAGCAGAGTATATGGATGTTTTCCCGGAGGAGTTGCCGGGACTGCCACCAGACAGGGACATTGAGTTCTCGATAGACTTGGTTCCAGGAGCGGAGCCCATCTCTCAACATGTCTATCGGGTGAACAACAGCGAGCTGGTGGAGCTGAAGAAGCAGGTGGATGAGCTACAGGACAAGGGCTTCATCCGCTCGAGTTTGTCGCCATAGGGTGCACCAGTGTTGTTCGTACCGAAGAAGGATGGGTCAGTACGTATGTGTATTGACTATAGGGCACTCAACAACCTCACGATCAAGAACAGATACCCACTGCCGCGGATCGACGATCTGTTTGACCAGTTGAGCGAAGCTCGGGTATTTTCTAAGATTGATCTGAGGTCGGGATATCACCAGGTGAAGGTGAAGGGGGAGGATATTCCCAAGACCGCCTTCAGGACGCGGTACGGGCAGTTCGAGTTTTTGGTTATGCCGTTTGGGCTAACCAATGCACCAGCTGTATTTATGAACCTTATGAACAAGGTGTTCCATCAGTATCTGGATCAGTTTATTGTAGTGTTTATTGATGATATCTTGATATATTCCAAGACTGAGGAGAAGCACGAGGAGCATTTGAGGATAGTGCTGGAGATTCTCAGGAAGGAGCAGCTTTACGGGAAGCTCTCCAAATGTGAGTTCTTCCTAGACCGGGTGGACTTCTTGGGGCATGTGGTGACTGGAGATGGTATCTCAGTTGACCCCAAGAAGATCGTGGCAGTTGAGGCATGGACAGCGCCGACTTCAGTTGCAGAGATCAGGAGCTTCCTGGGCTGGCAGGATATTACCGGAGATTTGTGCAGGATTTCTCCCGGGTTGCAGAGACGTTGACACGGTTGACCCGGATGGATGCTGAGTATGTATGGTCAGAGGAGTGTCAGGCAGCTTTTGATGAGTTGAAGAAGCGGCTGACGACAGCTCCGATTCTGACGTTGCCTTCAGGATCAGATGGATTCACTATTTATAGAGATGCTTCAGGGAAGGGGCTGGGTTGTGTGCAGCAGCAGCATGGGAAGGTAATTGCCTATGCTTCCAGGCAGTTACGTCCCCATGAGAAGAACTACCCTACCCATGACCTGGAGCTGGCAGCAGTGATTTTTGCTTTGAAGCTATGGAAGCATTATCTGTACGGTGAGACGGTGGAGATCTTCACAGATCAGAAGAGCCTGAAGTATGTGTTCACTCAGAAGGAGTTGAACATGAGACAGCGCAGATGGCTGGAGTTGATGAAGGATTTTGACATCCTACTTCAGTACCACCCAGGGAAGGCCAACGTGGTTGGCGATGCCTTGAGTAGGTATCCGACAGCCATGTGTTTGACCATGGATCGGCATTTGCTTGCCGACTTGGAGAGCCTTGGGATTGAGGTGATCGTGCCGGGAGTGCAGATGCAGCTATGGGGGA
Organism: Iris pallida; assembly: GCA_029216955.1. Taxonomy (NCBI): domain Eukaryota; kingdom Viridiplantae; phylum Streptophyta; class Magnoliopsida; order Asparagales; family Iridaceae; genus Iris; species Iris pallida. The sequence continues at coordinate 85,688 of JANAVB010017804.1, forward strand.
TGCAGATTCAGTCAGACTTGGTGGACAGGATCAAGGCGGCCCAGTTCGAGGATGTGTCTTTGCAGAGTATCAGAGAGCAGATCAGTATAGGAGTGGGGGATCCTGAGTTTTCACTTGCAGAGGATGGTGCCCTGAGGCACGGTGCCAGGTTATGTGTGCCTAGCGGGGAGCTCAGAGAGCAGATTATGCAGGAGGCCCACAGATCTCAGTACTCTATACACCCAGGTGCCAACAAGATGTACCGAGATCTGCGGGAGCATGTATGGTGGTCAGGGATGAAGCGGGAGGTGTCCCACTTTGTAGCTAGGTGCTTGGTCTGTCAGCAGGTCAAGGCAGAGAGACAGAGGCCCGGTGGATTATTGCAGCCGCTGCCATTCTCGAGTAGAAATGGGAGCATATCACGATGGACTTCGTTTCAGGATTGCCGCGTACTCCAGGAGGAAAAGACGCAATTTGGGTCATCGTTGATAGGTTGACCAAATTGGTCCACTTATTGCCATTCAAGGTGGGTACGTCTACAGAGAGGCTGGCGGAGATGTATATGCGTAGATAGTCAGGATCCACGGAGTTCCGGTCAGCATCGTCTCAGATCGGGATAGAGTTTCTTCCCATTTCTGGAGGAGTCTGCAGACCAGCTTGGGCACTCAGCTCAAGTTTAGTACTGCATACCACCCCCAGACGGACGGACAGTCAGAGCGGACTATTCAACCCTTGAGGATATGCTGCGGACGTGCGTCCTGGACTTTG
>JANAVB010017805.1:0-24676 GCA_029216955.1 Iris pallida
ATATACATTCACGTACATTGATATATAGATAGACGATTAATAACAATAGAATACAAAATAAAATAACTTAATATGCAATTAAATATTCCACTATAGAATTGATCACTAGGCTATAAAATGGACTGCCAATACTAATATATACACATCGCCTACCTACATGGACGTTTTGGTCTCACTATATGCCTGCTTGGGCATGAGCTTAGTTCGGGTCCAGTCTGGACTAGTTTGGTTCAACCGAGTTCCTGCAAAGTCAAAGCACGCTACGCACTACCCGTGCCATGATTCCTAGTCGTCTTGTACTCCAAAAATCAACCATGACTAAAATCATCTATCGTCACAATTAAATTATTAATTCTAAAATTCTAAAAATCACAATTTAAATCAAATAAATAATAAAAAAATAACTCAATAATTTTCGGGAAGGGAAGCTACACAACGGGCTGAGACTTGGGCACAGTAAGCCAAATCGGACGTATAATTCAATGAAGCACGAAGTGCTCGAATGGCTAAGTCAGGAGAGTGGCCGTCCAACGAAGTTATGAAATCGAGCCGCATCGGCTCGACGAAAACGACAAGGCGTATCGACTTAAGGTGGAAGGATTGACTCTTCTTTTTACTCCTTCATGCCTAAGTCAAAATATATCATTGTATGCTAAGTTAACCTATCGACGCCACGGGCGTGGTCCGATCGGAAGATAAATCGTAGTGTGTGTCGAACACTAGTTAGAACAATTGAAATAAACATGCATCAGATGCACGAGTCGCTATGGAACATTAGATATCGCAAAGGCGAGCGCCTCGGTGCGCAAGCAGCAAGAACATGGGATAACTGTACTCGGCGAGTGCCTTAGTGCACGAACCATATCGTGCCTTCGCGCACGAGTTAGAAAGACTAGAACATTGAAAGACAATAGACGAGAGCCCTAGCGCACAAGCCACGAAACATTGAACACTAAGGCATAGACATGGAAATACGGTCGAAACGTGCCTACGTGCACGAGATCATAAAAGATGGCTTCGTTGCGAAAGAATACAGTTGTGGCATGAATGTGGAAGAACTGTCGGATATGACATAATACCGCGAAAGGTGTTCGGGACCTTCGGGTCGTTCGGTTGACGAATATTGAGTTGAGACATAATGCTATTGAACATTGAAACGAAGTATGAAACGTAAGAACATAGAAAGTTAACGGAAGAAATACGAGATGATAAAGTCTGAGTCTCGGACTCAAGACTATGCTTGGTTGTTTGAATAATAAGGGCGTTGCATGGTCGAATGGAATGGACTTGAGATAATTGAGATAATAACCCGTGCATGGATGTTCCCTCGAACGGTTAAATGCCGGGGCGCGGAACCATTTGGCCTAGGAGGGAATGTATCTTTGATAGGCGTACATCTGTAAGATGATTAGCGAACCGCTTAGCGAGATGTGAAAAGCCGCAAATGATGGTATGCACGGTATAGTTTCGGTTGTTTGGGATAGCGAACCAGCCCATGAAAACGTCGGGCTACCCAAATTCGAAAAAGAAAAGAAGGAGAGAAAAGAAAGTAAGGAAAATAAAAGAAAAACTCCTTTAGTCTATTTTGGCGCGAATACGCCAACGACCATCATATAGTTAAGGAACGATGGGTTGAATGTGTAGGCACGTATGTGTCCCGTACATAGATCCTGCTTAGAATGCACTCATAACATGACAGGGAAGGAATGGGGTATTCACCTTGCGTCGGTACGAGGGCGAGTGCGTCCATGCTGGTAAGCCACGAAACAACACGAGATTGTTTGCCTGCTTGCCTATTCAATTCGAATACATGCTTGCCATGATAACATGCTTTACGCTTTCGAATATGCAATAAAATTGACCCTAAGGAGAATATAGCAAGATCATAAGCTAAGTTGCATGTTTCAAACATAAATACAAAATGTCGGTATAGAAAGTTGGTCTTTTCGTCAGTACATGTGAGGACGTACGTACTGATCCTCCACCAGCTTTTATGCAGGGTGCGGGAATGGATTGCTCGTGGCGTGTAATGCCCATATCTCGTATTACGTATTTGGAATACGTGTACATATTTTGACCCATATTGCATGTTTTTCTGCTTGATTTATTTTGGCATTTCACTGATTGGTTTATCTTGGTTCGGTTCGGTTTATTTGACCTTGCTTGTTGGTTTATCATGTGGAGAACCACTCCCACCTACCACCACTCCCACCATAAATATCAATCCCACTCTCTGTCACGCTCCGCTCCCGTAGGAGCGATCGTCCTCGCTAAGGCGTGATGCCGCACGAGCCTAGATTGTCTCGTACAAGGCAGTTCCATAACGGCCGATTACATCGGCGGCGACGGATCGTCGCACAGAAGTCCCAAGCAGATACATTGAATATGAATGCAGCGAAAATTTAGAACAAGCACACATGAACACAAGTCATTCAAAAGCTCTTTATTGATATTGAATACAAGATTACATTTTGGGCGCAAGGCCAAATTATAAGTCTCTCGTGCTCACTTTTCTCTCATTTTTACAATTCACTCTGCTCTCTCTCATCTCTCGATACAATGCCTGAATCAACGGAAGCTTCGGAGGCGATGTCTATACATTATGTCCTGTATAAGTCTTCAATCTGTACGGCTGCACGCTTCGAATTGCCAAGAAACTCCGTGCCTCGACGCATCCAAGCGAGCTCCGTGCCACGAGCTTCTACCTGGCTTGCACATGAACACTGTGTGGGTGTCAGTACTCAACTGTACTGGCGGAGTGAGCTTCTCGCCCACCCATATATAACCGACACGTTCATTTACTTTGTGCAGCTTAAGTCCCTTTCGATTGTCTTCTAGTCTTGTCTTAGGATCAGTTTTAAGACTTGACGTCTAACCAACTTGACGTGCAACGACATGGTCGTGCTACAATACCAACGTGTATTTCGATCGAGGCAATGCCTCATCGGCATGTACTTGACCAAACTTGAACTCGGGACGGCAGGGTCGTACCATACTCCATTCGGGACCTTAACGTATTCAAGACTGTGCTTCGCCGAGGAGCAACTTATGTAGACGACCGTGCCAAAACTTTCATTTAAAACTCAAGCGCCTCTCGACCAATCCTCGTGCCAACGATTCAAGTGCCAAGGACAGCAATGGGACGACTCGTGCAGGCCGTGCCGCTAGACTTGATTCGTGCCTTAAGATATGCTTAGACTTGTACATGCTTCAAGATTGAGGGCGTGCCTCGCAACTTATCCAACTTATCCTGCTACTGCTACGCCTTGCGGCCTTCCTGTTCAACTCATTTGTTAACTTAGACAAGACTTATGAACCGTAGTGACGAATCCATGAACATTTTGACGCCATCTAGCGTGCCAAGCACGGTGTCTATGCTGCAGCCCAGTCTTAAGCCCAGACATTGTATTACAGACTAGACCATTCAAGTTCTAGACTCAATCCAAAGGCATACACGCGGTGTGCCGCTATTTGCCGACACATCTACATGAGTGGTCACTAGCAATTTCAAGCTATCTTGGACATGTCTCGTGGGATATCGGCCTGTACCTACACGGGAGGCTAGTCCGGTGGGGCCGAACTCTCCCATGCGGTCATCCAGCATCTACTTTGAGCCACACTTGCTTTCCCCGGGCTGAATGATCCCGACCCCCGGTGATCACTCGAGAAGACTACACCTTGTCGACAAGTTGCCCAATGACCATGCATACTCGATCTATCCACTCTATCCAGTCCTTTCTCAACATGACCATGTATTCCTTCTTTCTATCGAGACTTAACGAGATTCCCAAGCCGCGGGCCGATCTCGTATGCGGGACATATCAACTTAGCGAGACTCCCAAGCCAGGGGACCGATCTCGTGTGCGGGACATATCATGAGTTAACGAGACTCCCAAGTAGCGGGACCGATCTCGGCGACAACCAGTCGCGTGAACTTCCTTATTCGTGGCAAGCTTTTACTAAACTGATCGTAACTCGTGCCTTAGACAGGCCTGGTTCTATAGCGACACTACACGCAAGTCGTATACTTATACGACGAGCCTTGTTCTCAAGGGACTACGCGACTTGACAACCGCAGATAGAGCGGACAGTACTAGAAATGGCTTCGATAGCCCAACGCAACACTTGTCTTATTATTCGGGCAATGACTCGACGAGCAAGGGCTGCCCGAGCTACGCATCGAGGGAACGTGCTATGCACGGGGTCGACTTGAACAACCAAGTTCGTACCTAGACTTAAGCCAACAAGCCGTACAAGACGACTTAACTTGCGGGACGTGCGAAGGCTGTGCCAAGCCTTGCGTGCAGGCGACGCCTATGACTTAGGCTGATTCGAGTGTCGGAGGAAAACGACGGGACCGTACATGCTTTATCAAGCATTCACGCATGCGACGCCTATACTTAGGCTATTTCAAGTATCGGAGCAACTTATCAACTTAAGCCAACTTCCTTCTCCAAGCCACGGGATCGAAGGATCGAGTGTCATTTGAAAGCACGCTGAGCCGACTTCTATGAAGACCGTGGGACCATTTTTCATGTTCTAAGACATTCCGACGGGTCGGGATTACTCCCTTAGCTATGTGCGTTCGTAGCTTTTAGATTAGCCTACTTGTGCAAGTTGAAAACAAGCGAGTTATTAAGTGAAGGCTAAGATGAAGCGAGTTCACCGAAACTCCCCCACCTATGCGAGGAGTCACCTCGGACGAGCGAGCCTTCGAACAGCCGTTGCAAGGCTAAGTTCCAACGCCGTCGGCATTTCGATTCCTCCGATTGACTTTGCGGGACGGGGCACTACAACAACACCACTCAGACAAGTCTCGTCCTCGAGACTTTCCTGAAGGCAAGCCATCCTACAATTTCTATGGCCAAGATTAATCGTGGGCACTCCGTCTATGCGTTTTCTCAATTCCGAGCCACTCTCTCATGACTATCAATCTTTCGTTAACATTTCAACATCTTGACACTCTCCCATTTTTTAAGTCTTGCTTGAACTCATCGTATCACTTGGCTGGATCGTGCACATATTCCAAGCGTCCCCAAAATACATGCATTCAGCCAAGCCGCATGATAGAGAATTTGTCATTCTCACTCGAGTCGTATCGTGCACATACCCAGGCGTCCCTGAAATATATGCATGTCAGCTGAGTCTCGTGAGCAGGGTTTCCTACGTTCGTGATTCATGCTATCCATTCAAACCAATCCTCCAGATCAATCTTTTCGATTGCTAACGCTTGAAACAGGGCGTCTCGTCTAACCGCTAGGCTATTTCTTTTCGAGGCTAAGTCAATGTCAGGATTGGAATCATAGTTCCACAACGATAATGCCAACACTGACCCCAATCCTAGGGTCAAACCAGGTTCGGTAATACGGGGTTTTCTACCCAAGCTCGCGTCACTCAGATTTCTAAACATCGAGCACGATCACCTATTCGCATCAATACATGCGTTGCACATATTCGATTTTATCCAAATCACCAACTCTAACCAATTTGTGCGTTCGATCACGAGGTCATCTAGCTCGACAATACGTTGTGCCCCAATCTCACGCGAGTCCGATTATCCACGGCGGTTCATGAATCACCATACAACGCTTCCGTAGAATAATCATTCTTATCGGGGCGTAACTCTTGTTTGAGTTTAGACTAACTCATTCTCGATACGCGAATTGGACCTACTCAATCCTCAAGTTCAATCCTTCAAGCACCCAAATTCATTCTCGAGTCACCTCCGCGTCAAACCACAAGTCGAAGCAATCAGATTGCCACGCCATCCAAGTTCAATCACTCCCGCTGTATGAATCACCATACCAGCGCTCACGCGGAGTGATCGCCCTAATCGGTGTGACGCATGTGCGAGGCTGGGGTTGCGCTCGTATAAGACAAGAATGTTGAAGTTGTGGTTATCGACGAAGCAAATCCAACCATTTTTATTTTCCATCCAATCCAAGTTCGATAGTTCGACCGTCATTCATTCAACTAGAAAATCCTCGAGCCAAGTTTTATCTTTTCTTCGACACCTTTAATATCCCGAGTATAACATTCGTCGGAACAATAACATTTGCACGATCGTCATTCGCCGAGTCAGAGTACCCCCGAGTTATCGCATATCGATCTTTGATACGCCTCAATACCATCGACGATATGCATAACCTGACGATCTTCCTCTGCAACCAATTTTGAGTCGTGCGTTGATGCTGTTATCCGAGTTGGATATTCCACAATTTTCTCGATATTCAAGATCAAGTTCGATCGCTATTCCTCAAGCTCGTTTCAAGATCGTTGTTCAAAACTCAATTTACATTTCATTTGAATCAATCCAAAATCGTACGTACAATCCTCGAGCTTCCTCGATCAAGACATTCACTTTTATTCGTCGTTCCGAGCGTGATTCGATATCGTTTTCTAACTCGCGTTGCCTATTCACAAGTTTTTCGAACGAGATGCTCGTTCAGGACATTCGAAGTCACGACCAACAAAGCGTGACGCATTCTAAGTCTTTGCGCGATCGCATCGCCCTCGCCGACATACTCGTTATCCTCAATATTTGCTTGAATGATTTCCAAGAAAATCCATACACCACTCGGATTTGAGCCATCCGCTCTAGCCTACAATCACGTTCACATCATTCGCTAAGACATCCTTCAGATTGGTTCGACGAATCTCTAGCGTAATCGCTCACGTCGTATCGACGCGCTAGGTCGATCGCACTATTCCTCAAAATCCAAGTCAATCTTTGTGCACGCCTAAGCGTTAGTTCGATACGTTCCTATCGATACACAATCTAAGTGCATCTCCGTTCTCGACCGAACGATACTTGATATCGCTCGCAACTCGTTTGCACCAAAAGTCGAGGTGCACGATACGCGAACTAAGTTGCGTCGCATAACCGTCCTGTACGGACTATATTCAAGTTTGCACGCTCACTTGCTAGGGTCAACGCATGACTAGTTAGGCACGCACGCGATATGTTAACTTAACAGGTGTTTTCTATCAAGACAAGTTTGACACCGTTCGGCACAAAGGCCTACCGATGCGTTCGATTGAACGCTTGTACGAGCTTTTGAAAATATTTAGACTTATTGTATGGACATGCCGAGGGACATTCGAGAGAGAGCGCATACTTATTTTTCCAACAACGAGCTTTCAAAACTGAAAAATTCGACGTGAAGTCCAAGGACGTAAAGTCGTGCTCTGATACCATTATGTCACGTCCCGCTCCCGTAGGAGCGATCGTCCTCGCTAAGGCGTGATGCCGCACGAGCCTAGATTGCGCTCGTGCAAGGCAGTTCCATAACGGCCGATTACATCGGCGGCGACGGGGTCGTCGCACAGAAGTCCCAAGCAGATACATTGAATATGAATGCAGCGAAAATTTAGAACAAGCACACATGAACACAAGTCATTCAAAAGAAGCTCTTTATTGATATTGAATACAAGATTACATTTGTGGGCGCAAAGCCAAATTACAAGTCTCTCGTGCTCACTTTTCTCTCATTTTTACAATTCACTCTGCTCTCTCTTATCTCTCGATACAATGCTTGAATCCAGCGGAAGCTTCGGAAGGCGATGTCCATACATTATGTCCTGTATAATTCTTCAATCTGTACGGCCGCACACTTCGAATCGCCAAAGAACTCTATACCTCGACACATCCAAGCGAACTCCGCGCCACGAGCTTCTACCTGTGCCTGTACATGAACACTGTGTGGGTGTCAGTACTCAACTGTACTGGCGGAGTGAGCTTCTCGCCCACCCATACATAACCGACACGTTTATTTACTTTGTGCAGCTTAAGTCCCTTTCGATTGTCTTTCTAGTCTTGTCTTAGGATCAGTTTTAAGACTTGACGTCTAACCAACTCGACGTGCAACGACATGGTCGTGCTACAATACCAACGTGTATTTCGATCGAGGCAGTGCCTCATCGGCATGTACTTGACCAAACTTGAACTCGGGACGACAGGGTCGTGCCATACTCCATTCGGGACCTTAACGTATTCAAGACTGTGCTTCACCGAGGAGCAACTTATGTAGACTCGGCCGTGCCAAGACTTTCGTTTAAAACTCAAGCGCCTCTCGACCAATCCTCGTGCCAAAGATTCAAGTGCCAAGGACGGCAATAGGACGACTCGTGCAGGCCGTGCCGCTAGACTTGATTCGTGCCTTAAGATATGCTTAGACTTGTACATGCTTCAAGATTGAGGGCATGCCTCGCAACTTATCCAGACTTATCCTGCTACTTACTGCCTTGCGGCCTTCCTGTTCAACTCATTTGTTAACTTAGACAAGACTTATGAACCGTAGTGACGAATCCATGAACATTTCGACGCCATCTAGCGTGCCAAGCACGGTGTCTATGCTGCAGCCCAGTCTTAGGTCCAGACATTGTATTACAGACTAGACCAGCATTCAAGTTCTAGACTCAATCCAAAGGCATACACGCGGTGTGCCGCTATTTGCCGACACATCTACATGAGTGGTCACTAGCAATTTCAAGCTATCTTAGACATGGCTCGTGGGATATCGGCCTGTACCTACACGGGTAGCTAGCCCGGTGGGACCGAACTCTCCCATGCGGTCATCCAGCATCCTACTTTGAGCCACACTCGCTTCCCCCGGGCCGAATGATCCCGGCGCCTCGGTGATCACTCGAGAAGACTACACCTTGTCGACAAATTGCCCAATGACCATGCATACTCGATCTATCCACTCTATCCAGTCCTTTCTCAACATGACCATGCATTCCTTCTTTCTATCGAGACTTAACGAGATTCCCAAGCCGCGGGACCGATCTCGTGTACGGGACATATCAAGACTTAGCGAGACTCCCAAGCCAGGGGACCGATCTCGTGTGTGGGACATATCATGAGTTAACGAGACTCCCAAGTAGCGGGACTGATCTCGGCGACAACCAGTTGCTTGAACTTCCTTTGTTCGTGGCAAGCTTTTACTAAACTGATCGTAACTCGTGCCTTAGACAGGCCTAGTTCTATAGGCGACACTAACGCTCAAGTCGTATACTTATACGACGAGCCTTATTCTCAAGGGACTACGCGACTTGACAACCGCAGATAGAGCGGGACAGTGCTAGAAATGGCTTCGATAGCCCAACGCAACACTTGTCTTAACTTATTCGAGCAATGACTCGACGAGCAAGGGCTACGCCGAGCTACGCATCGAGGGAACGTGCTACGCACGGGGTCGACTTGAACAACCAAGTTCGTGCCTAGACTTAAGCCAACAAGCCGTGCAAGATGACTTAACTTGCGGGATGTACGAAGGCTATGCCAAGCCTTGCGTGCAGGCGACGCCTATGACTTAGGCTGATTCGAGTGTCGGGGCAAAACGACGGGACCGTGCATGCTTTATCAAGCATTCACGCAGGCGACGCCTATAACTTAGGCTATTTCAAGTGTCGGGGCAACTTAACAACTTAAGCCAACTTCCTTCTCCCAAGCCACGGGATCGAAGGATCGAGTGTCATTTGAAAGCACGCTAAGCCGACTTCTATGAAGACCGTGGGACCATTTTCTATGTTCTAAGACATTTCGATGGGTCGGGATTACTCCCTTAGCTATGTGCGTTCGTAGCTTTTAGATTAGCCTACTTGTGCAAGTTGAAAACAAGCGAGTTATTAAGTGAAGGCTAAGATGAAGCGAGTTCACCGAAACTCCCCCACCTGTGCGAGAAGTCGCCTCGGACGAGCGAGGCTTCGAGCAGCCGTTGCAAGGCTAAGTTCCAACGCCGTCGGCGTTTCGATTCCTCCGATTGACTTTACGGGACGGGGCACTACACTCTCTCTCTTCCATTATTACTCATTACTCATTCTTCTTCTCCATCTTTACTCTTCACCAACCTGAGAGAGAGTGGAGAGCTTAGGCAAGTGTATCTTGCTTCATGGAGGAACCCTATTTTTATTGTTCCATTGTCTTTCTCATGTGTTTCTAACCCACTTTAGTACTTAGCATTTTTCATTTCCATGGTTAAATTCTTGTAGATCTAATTTTGTGGTATTTTTGGTTTCCATGAATTTTGATCTAACAACTTGTATATTTTTGCTAGTTGATGGTTCCATGTTGTAGAGAATTTCACTTTACTCAAATTTGACTACGGGAGTCTGGATTTGGGTTCCCATGTTGTTTGGAGGAGCATGGAAGCCATAGTATTTTCCATGGACATGTTCTCCGTGGGAACCATTAATTTCACTTCTGGCCGCATGGCATTTGTGTTTGTATGTCCCTTTTATTTAGTTGTTTGCAAGCTTGCATGCATTTGCATGCAACTTGCCTGGGCCGCATGACCAATTGCCCTGGCCGCATGAGAATTTATTGCATGGCTTTTATTATTATTTATTTAGTTGCAGTAGCTGGCCGCATATGGCACTTGCAATTGCATGCAAATAAGTGCATTAGCATTTGCATGCATTAATTAGCCTTTAAATAATTGTTATGTATTAACTTAGCCTTTAATAATTAGCATTAAGTCCTGGCTTTTGCCATTAGCTTTAACCTTTAAAATCTTGCCATTTAGCATTAGCATTAAGTTCTGGCTTGTATTTTGCATGGAGCTACTCACGTGGCCGCATGAATACACCCCCCTTCTCAGTTGTGGCCGCATGTATTATAGTGTGGCGCATGCCTTTTCTTTTGCATGCCTTTGCATGCAAATGGCATGCATGGCTTTAAATTCTAGCCGCATGGCCAAAATATGTTGTAGCCGCATAGGCCAGCGGAATAATGTAGCCGCATGCAATGTAGTGTGTTAGCTGGCCGCATGGCCTTGCTTTACTTGCATGCTGCATGCAACTTTGACCTTTACTTTAGATGCTTAATTAATTACCATGGCCTGGCTTGCATGTTTATGCATGCTTTTGCATGCATGCCTTGGCTTGATGTTACGTAGTAATGTAATGTCCATATCTCATATTACGTATTTGGAATACGTGTACGTATTTTGACCCGTATTGTATGTCTCTCTGCTTGATTTATTTGGCATTTCCTTGATTGGTTTATCTTGGTTCGGTTTGTTTGGCTTGGTTCGATTTTGCTTGATTTTATGTGAACCAAACCACTCCCACCTACCACCACCTTCATTAAATATCCCACTCTTATTTCTCTCTCCACATTAACTTTCTTTTTCCCCACCATTACTTCTCCATCCACCAGGAGAGAGTGGAGAGCTTAGGCAAGTGCATCTTGCTTCATGGAGGAAGTCCATTTTTATTGTTCCATTGTCTTCCTCATGTGTTTCTAACCCATTTTAGTACTTGACGTTTTTATTTCTGTGGTTAATTTTTTGTAGATCTAGTTTTGTGGTATTTTCGGTTCTCATGAATTTTGATTTATCAGACTTGCATATTTTCGTTAGTTGATGATTCCATGTTGTAGAGAATTACTTTCTACCCAAATTTGACCGATGGAAGTCCAAATTTGGTCTCCGGTGGGGAGTTGGGTGGTGCAGAGAAGCCATGGTATTTCCATGAGCATCTTCTCTGTTGGCAACATAAATTGTTGCTAGCTTGTATTTTTTTGGCCGCAGGAATCTTGCTTAGCCGCATGGACATGGCAGCATCATTTGCTTCCTGACATGATAGCATTTATTAGCCAGCCGCATGTATGCTTGAACACTTAGCATCAGCCGCATATACAAATACATTGTTAATACATTCTTGAAAGCCAGCCGCATGAGAATGCATTTAATGCATTGTTGAAAGCCAGCCGCATGAGAATGCATTTAATGCATTGTTGAACACCAGCCACATGTAAAGCATTAATTCAATGCTTGTCCAAGCCGCATAGCATTCTTAAGCATTAAATGTAATGCTTTGCCCAGTCGCATACATTCTTAAAAACATTAAATGTAATGCTTTGCTTCAGAATACATTGAATGCACTTTTGTTAACACATTAAATAAATGCTTTGCTTCAGGACGCATTGAATGCACTTTTGTTAATACATTAAATAAAGGCATTGCTCCAGAATGCATGGAATGTATTGATTAATGCATTAAATATAATGCATTGTTTGAGAATACATTTAATGCATTGTCAATGCATTTCCTTAATGCATTGTTTAATGTATTGTTTAAGCATTCCTTTGGAAGTCTGCCACATGGCCTTGCAAATTTTAGCTTATATGGCATTAATTCATGCTTGCATCAATATGAGCCGCATGGCTCTATATAGTGGTTTATTATTTAATCTCTTTTATATCACATTTGTTTACAAATGCTAATTGTAGTCGCATGGGAATTCATCAACTGCTTGCATGCATTAAATTGCCAGCCTGGCCCCGCACTTTAGTTGTCGTATGAAAATAATTGCTTGGCCACGTGGCCTTATTTGCATAGGCCGTAGGGCAATATTTGTATAGTTGTAATTTTAGGCCCCATGGCCTCAGTATTTGAGTGGCCACGTGCCCTTTTCTTTTGCTTGAGTGGAAGCTTGCATTTATTGCGGGATTTCTCTCTCCTTGTCTTTTATGGTTGTATGAATATTTTTTGCTGGCCGCATGGCCCCCCTTTAGTTATTGTTCTGGCCGCATAAGCCTTGGCTGGCTGCAGGGGTGGCTTCCCACTCTCTTTGGCCGTATGTATGTTCTCCCACTTTGGGCCGCATGGGGTCCACTTTGATTGTTTAAGTGTTTTATTTGCTTGAATTTTGGTCAGAATTTCTTCCCACTGTCCACATGAAAGTTATAGAATTTCTCCTTGGCTTCAAGAATATATATATTATATATATATTATTATTTAAATTGCACAAGTTTCTTCCCTCCTTGATAAATGACATGACTTGATAGTGATCCGCCGTGGTGCACTCCTGACATGATAATTAATTTGACTTGATAACTTGACATGATAATTCTTGATAGTGGCCCGCCGTGGCGCACTCTTGACATGATAAACCTGACATGATATTTCTCGAAATGCTGTTGCGACGGCTAACTTGACACGACAAGATTGAATGTCCTGGACACCGTGGACGATTGTGCTTGTATAAATGAACCAGTCTTATCTTGCATCATGTCAAGGACTGGGACCCCTGAGTACCACGGTCATGGGTACCCACTGAAATCGACTAAGGCTAATAACTAGAATAATTCAGTAGTCATGAGAGATTTCCCCAGTTACAGGCGATCCCGTTATCCCGGCCATAATTGTTTGGACTTGTAGCCTGCCGTCGAGTAGGGCACATTTCCAGCCCACTGTTATGTGGGGCACTTCATGAAATAATTTCTACGCACACTGTCATGTGTTGCACACCAAGCTACCTAATAATTATTGATCACTGCTTAATGAATCCAAGTCGCCTGGATAACCTGGATTAGCTGCAGGACTTGTGGCTGGAGGAACATCTCATTGCATATTGCTAGTAACTAAGGATTGTGATAACCCTAGTTAGTTAAAGTATCAAGCCGTACTCATTGCTTGGCCGTAAATGATTGGATGGAATCTAGTCTTGTCTTGATCCTGTACGAGATTGTTACATGTCCTGATTTCTTATTTTATCTTGCCGATAAATGGTGAGAGAAGCCAAGTTTTGTTTAGACGAAGGGTTACAACCCCGGTCCTTGTTTGGTTTACGGGTTGTAACCTGGTTATCTGAATAGTCCCATGGTTATCTCATCGTATATCACTTGTCATGTTTGATACGGTTTACCTTACCAACAAGATTTGGAGACGGAGTTCTATTCAGGTGAAGGGTTACAACCCCGGTCCTTTTTTGGTTTAAGGGTTGTGACCTGGCTACGTGAATGGTTTCCCTCGTACTCTACTATGACTGTTGTTATTCTTTTAATATCAAGCCTTTTATTACTGTCTTTTATTTAATTATATTCTTGTGCTAATTGCTGGTTTTAGTTCCTAAGTGAAGCCTCCTTTGTGGCACTTGCTCTTTCTGGGGTCTGACCCAGCTGGTTTTGTATGGCCAGATATCGGAGTAGCACCAGAGGATCTACCGACCTTCCAGCCATATGGTGACCACTAGAGGGAATCCTGACAACGAGTGAGTTTATTTTGGCTCTTCCACTCTATTGTAAAATTATTCTTTTGAGGCGTTTAGCCGTCGAACAAGTGTTAGCTCGTGTACAATTTTACTTACTGTCTGCCTACGGGCTGTAACATGATTGGCAACCTAGGGTTGATCATGTATGACTAAAACTCTTGCTAGTCCTCACATTTTGTAACGACTAGCTTCATGATCAGCTGAATATGTAGTGTTTGGGACGCCTTACTATTGTATATTTGGTGATCTTACATCTTGTAATATTTATTTATTTGCTTGTGATTGAGACACTAGGCTTGTTATTGACCATAGAAGACTGATGGCTTGTAGATAAACCCTCATATATCTAGACAGCCGTGACCTTATAGTGGAGTGGATCCCATTTCATTATACGTAGCTGGCTATGTCTGCCTCCGCTCTCCAGTGTTCTGGTGCAGGGGCGTGACAAGTAACATTCATGGCCGCATGTATTTAATATTTATGGCCTTGTTTAATAAAAATGCATGGACCCTTTGTAATATTTGCATGGACCATTAGCAGCTTAGTAGCCGCATGCAGGAATAAAGTAAGCCAGCCGCATAGGCCTATGAATATTAATATAATATGGCATGGCCAAGTGCCATGATATATTTAATATGCATTCTATGCAAGCTTGCTTGCATGCTTAAATTCTTGGCCGCATGCATTGTTTGAGTGGCCACGTGCCATATTTTGCCGCATACCCCATGGTGTGCTGGCCTCATTAGTATGAAGCATTAATTATAATAGGGTCCCATAAGGTTTGTATCTATGTAATTTTAGGCCACATGGCCCCAGTACTTGAGTGGCCACGTGTCCTTTTCTTTTGCTTGAGTGGAAGCTTGCATTTATTGCGGTTCCTCTCTCCTTATCCTTTTTTGGTTGTATGAATATTTCTTGCTGGCCGCATGGCCCCTTCAGTTGTTTCCTGGCCACATAAGCTTTGGTTGGCCGCATGGGTGGCCTCCCACTCTCTTTGGCCGCATGTATGTTCTCCCACTTTTGGGCCGCATGGGGTCCACTTTGATTGTTTAAATATTTTATTTGCCTGAATTGTGGTCAGAATTTCTTCCCACTCCCAACATGAAAGTGGTAGAGTTTCTCCTTGGCTTCAAGAATATATATATTATATATATTTTATTATTTAATTTGCACAAGTTTCTCCCCTCTTTGATAATGACATGACTTGATAGTGACCCGCCGTGGTGCACTCCTGACAAGATAGCTTGACCTGACAAATCTGACATGATAACTTGACATGATAATTCTTGATAGTAGCCCGCCGTGGCGCACTCTTGACATGATAAACCTGATATGATATATTTCTCGAAATGCTGTTGCGACGGCTAACACGACTTGACAAGAATAAATGACCTGGACACCGTAGACGATTGTGCTTGTACAAATGAACCCGTCTTGTCTTGCATCATGTCTAGGACAGGGACCCCTGAGTACCACGGTCAGGGGTACCTACTGTATATGGCTAAGGCTAATAACTAGAATAATACAGTAGTTCATGAAGAGACTTTTCCAGTTACCTGTTGCCCCTTTGATCTCGGCCTTATATATATACATGGGACTTGGAGCTATCTGTCATGATGAGCACATTTCCAGCCTGCCGTCGAGTGGGGCACCTCTTTAGGACACATGTATCTTACTGTAGTGTGTCTACTATACTTATTTTTCTTTTGCTGGGGTCACTCAGGTAGCAACAGGCGGGTAACTGGACTTGGAAATCTCTTTGCATCTTGCTAGTAATTAGGCCTGTGATAACCCTAGTTAGTTAAAGTATCAATCCGTACTCATTGCTTGGCCGTGATTGTTGGATGGAGTTCAATCAGTCTAGTCTTGTCTTGATCATGTACAAGATTGTTACTTGACCTGATTTCTTATATTTTATCTTGCCGATAAATGGTGGGAGAAACCAAGTTCTGTTCAGACGAAGGGTTACAACCCCGGTCCTTGTTTGATTTACGGGTTGTAACCTGGTTATCCGAATAGTCCCATGGTTATCTCATCGTATATCACCTGTCATGCTTGATACGTTTTACCTTATCAATAAGCAATTGAGGCGGGTTTCTATTCAGACGAAGGATTGCAACCCCGATCCTTGTTTGGTTTAAGGGTTGCGGTCTGGCTACTTGAATGGTTTCTTCGTGCTCAATATATTATTGTTATTTTAGTTATTATCAGTATCTTTTAATTACCCTTGCTATTCATTTGTGCTAATTGCTGGTTTTAGTTCTTAAGTGAAGCCTCCTTTGTGGCACTTGCTCTTTCTGGGGTCTGGCCCAGCTGGTTTTGTATGACCAGATACCGGAGCAACTCCTGAGGATCTACCAGTTTTCCAGCCAGATGGTAACCACCAGGCATAATCCTGGCAACGAGTGGGTTATTTTTGGCTCTTCCACTCTATTGTAAAATTATTCTTTTGAAGCGTTTAGCCGCCGAGCAAGTGTTAGCTCGTGAACTTTTTACTTATTGTCTGCCTACGGGCTGTAACATGATTGGCAAATCCTAGGGTTGATTATGTATGACTAAACTCTTGCTAGTCCTCACATTTTGTAACGACTAGCTTCATGATCAGCTGAATATGTAATGTTTGGGACACCTTACTATTGTATATTTGGTGGTCTTACATCTTGTAACGTTTACTTACTTGCTTGTGATTGAGACACTAGGCTTGTTCATGACCATAAGAGACTGATAGATTGTAGTTAAACCCTCATATATCCTAGACAGCAGTGACCGCATGGTGAGATGGATTCTTTTTCATTATACGTAGCTGGCTATGTCTGCCCCCGCTCTCCAGTATTCTGGTTCTGGGGCGTGACATGGTTTAAGTGGTAGCCCATGCAGGTCTTGTAAATCAAGATATGTGAGGGTTTATCGAATAGATGTCTCAATCAGCACTCGCCCTTGATCTCTGCTCATATCCTCTTGATCCCTGAAATCTTCATCTGATCATATGCTTGTGTCTTTGATTTGTCCTGGTCCTTCCTTATTGTTTCCTATGTCGTCTTCTTCAGCGGCATTGTACCTGACCTTGCCGATCCGTAAGGTGGAGCACCTCCCGTGGACCAGTCTCAACCTGGAGATCAAGTCCAGCACTCAGGAGCAGCCTCCCGGATCATGCCTCTCGGAGATCCAGAACCCCCGGTACAGCCAGTTCAGCCCGCAGGGCAGGATGATGGAGCCTTGGTGGGACATATCATGGAGTTGCTTGCATCGCAGGATCGTCGAGGAGACGCCTTGCGTCAGGCAGTGGCAGATGCTCTGGGCAGAGGTGGACATCATGGGAACAGTGCAGCGAACAGTGACAGGACCGGAGGTCGGAAGCGATCTCACGGCCAGATGAATCAGTCGTCAGCCCCAGCCCCGGCAGCTAGAGCTTTGACCATTGGAGCTCCGAGAAGGACAGCTTCAGTTACGTCGGTTCAACATTCATCCCCGACGTATCCTCAGCAGCAGAAGAAGAAGCAGTCATCCCCCATGGGCTGTTCTTATTGTGGGAAGCCTGGACATATTGTTTCAGAATGTCGCAAGGCTCGAGGATTGTGTTTGCTATGTGGAGCGCCGGACCACAAGGTAGGGTCCTGCCCGTTCAGGACTGCCTCATCACCAGCCATGACCAGTTCATCCGTTAGGGGACCAGCGCCAGTACCAGTTTCCATCCCCGAGGCCGTTGCCGATGCAGGCCTAAGCTTTTCAGCAGCAAAGGCCTCAGCAGTATACCCAGGCGCAATTTCTGTATAGACAGAGGGGATTCCAGCAGAGACCCCAATCGTATGCCCTGACCCCATCTCAGATTCAGAACCGGCAGAGAGGTTCCTAGCAGGATATCTTTCCTCTTCCTTGCCTTCAAATTTCTTGCTTACGTGATTGAATGTTTGATTGATTGATTGCTTAGTATAGCTTGTCCTTGCATCTCTAGCCACTTGATTAAATTCCGAGGAAGGAATTCTTTTAAGGTGGGTAGAGTTATAATGCCCATATCTCGTATTACGTATTTGGAATACGTGTACGTATTTTGACCCATATTGCATGTTTTCCTGCTTGATTTATTTTAGCATTTCACTGATTGGTTTATCTTGGTTCGGTTCGGTTTATTTGACCTTGCTTGTTTTGGTTTATCATGTGGAGAACCACTCCCACCTACCACTACTCCCACCATAAATATCAATTCCACTCTCTCTCTTCCATTATTACTCATTACTCATTTCTTCTTCTCCATCTTTACTCTTCACTAACCTGAGAGAGAGATACATCTTGTTTCATGGAGGAATCCCATTTTTATTGCTCTATTGTCTTCCTCATGTGTTTCTAACCCACTTTAGTACTTAGCATTTTTCATTTCCATGGTTAAATTCTTGTAGATCTAGTTTTGTGGTATTTTCGGTTTCCATGAATTTTGATCTAACAACTTGTATATTTTGCTAGTTGATGGTTCCATGTTGTAGAGAATTTCACTTTACTCAAATTTGACCTACGGGAGTCTGGATTTGGGTTCCCATGTTGTTTGGAGGAGCATGGAAGCCATAGTATTTTCCATGGACATGTTCTCCGTGGGAACCATTAATTTCACTTCTGGCCGCATGGCATTTGTATTTGCATTCCCCTTTTACTTAGTTGTTTGCAAGCTTGCATGCATTTGCATGCAACTTGCCTGGGCCGCATGACCAATTGCCCTGGCCGTATGAGAATTTATTGCATAGCTTTTATTATTATTTATTTAGTTGCAGTAGCTGGCCGCATATGGCACTTGCAATTGCATGCAAATAAGTGCATTAGCATTTGCATGCATTAATTAGCCTTTAAATAATTGTCATGTATTAACTTAGCCTTTAATAATTAGCATTAAGTCCTGGCTTTTGCCATTAGCTTTAACCTTTAAAATCTTGCCATTTAGCATTAGCATTAAGTTCTGGCTTATATTTTGCATGGAGCTACTCACGTGGCCGCATGAATACACCCCCCTTCTCAGTTGTGGCCGCATGTATTATAGTGTGGCGCATGCCTTTTCTTTTGCATGCCTTTGCATGCAAATGGCATGCATGGCTTTAAATTCTGGCCGCATGGCCAAAATATGTTGTCGCCGCATAGGCCAGCGAAACAATGTAGCCGCATGCAATGTAGTGTGTTAGCTGGCCGCATGGCCTTGCTTTAGTTGCATGCTGCATGCAACTTTGACCTTTACTTTAGATGCTTAACTAATTACCATAGCCTGGCTTGCATGTTTATGCATGCTTTTGCATGCATGCCTTGGCTTGATATTACGTAGTAACATTCATGGCCGCATGTATTTAATATTTATGGCCTTGTTTAATAAAAATGCATGGGCCCTTTGTAATATTTGCATGGACCATTAGCAGCTTAGTAGCCGCATGCAGGAATAAAGTAAGCCAGCCGCATAGGCCTATGAATATTAATATAAAATGGCATGGCCAAGTGCCATGATATATTTAATATGCATTCCATGCAAGCTTGCTTGCATGCTTAAATTCTTGGCCGCATGCATTGTTTGAGTGGCCACGTGCCATATTTTGCCGCATACCCCATGGTGTGCTGGCCTCATTAGTATGAAGCATTAATTATAATAGGGTCCCACAAGGTTTGTATCCATGTAATTTTAGGCCACATGGCCCAAGTACTTGAGTGGCCACGTGTCCTTTTCTTTTGCTTGAGTGGAAGCTTGTATTTATTGCGGGTTCCTCTCTCCTTATCCTTTTTTGGTTGCATGAATATTTCTTGCTGGCCGCATGTCCCCTTCAGTTGTTTCCTGGCCGCATAAGCTTTGGTTGGCCGCATGGGTGGTCTCCCACTCTCTTTGGCCGCATGTATGTTCTCCCACTTTTGGGCCGCATGGGGTCCACTTTGATTGTTTAAATATTTTATTTGCCTGAATTGTGGTCAGAATTTCTTCCCACTCCCAACATGAAAGTTGTAGAGTTTCTCCTTGGTTCAAGAATATATATATATTATATATATATATTATTATTTAATTGCGCAAGTTTCTCCCCTCCTTGATAATGACATGACTTGATAGTGACCCGCCGTGGTGCACTCCTGACAAGATAGCTTGACCTGACAAATCTGACATGATAACTTGACATGATAATTCTTGATAGTGGCCCGCCGTGGCGTACTCTTGACATGATAAACCTGACATGATATATTTCTCGAAATGTTGTTGCGACGGCTAACACGACTTGACAAGAATAAATGACCTGGACACCGTGGACGATTGTGCTTGTACAAATGAACCCGTCTTGTCTTGCATCATGTCTAGGACAGGGACCCCTGAGTACCACGGTCAGGGGTACCTACTATAAATGGCTAAGACTAATAACTAGAATAATACAGTAGTTCATGAAGAGACTTTTCCAGTTACCTGTTGCCCCTTTGATCCCGGCCTTATATATATACATGGAACTTGGAGCTATCTGTCATGATGAGCACATTTCCAGCCTACCGTCGAGTGGGGTACCTCCTTAGGACACATGTATCTTACTGCAGTGTGTCTGCTATACTTATTTTTCTTTTGCTGGGGTCACTCAGGTAGCAGCATGCGGGTAACTGGACTTGGAAATCTCTTTGCATCT
Source organism: Iris pallida (assembly GCA_029216955.1). Lineage (NCBI taxonomy): Eukaryota > Viridiplantae > Streptophyta > Magnoliopsida > Asparagales > Iridaceae > Iris > Iris pallida. The sequence goes on from JANAVB010017805.1 coordinate 20,619, forward strand.
TGCTAGTAATTAGGCCTGTGATAACCCTAGTTAGTTAAAGTATCAAGCCGTACTCATTGCTTGGCCGTGATTGTTGGATGGAGTTCAATCAGTCTAGTCTTGTCTTGATCATGTACAAGATTGTTACTTGATCTGATATTTTATATTTTATCTTGCCGATAAATGGTGGGAGAAACCAAGTTCTGTTCAGACGAAGGGTTACAACCCCGGTCCTTGTTTGGTTTACGGGTTGTAACCTGGTTATCCGAATAGTCCCATGGTTATCTCATCGTATATCACCTGTCATGCTTAATACGTTTTACCTTATCAATAAGCAATTGAGGCTGGTTTCTATTCAGGCGAAGGATTGCAACCCCGGTCCTTGTTTGGTTTAAGGGTTACGGTCTGGCTACTTGAATGGTTTCTTCGTGCTCAATATATTATTGTTATCTCAGTTATTATCAGTATCTTTTAATTACCCTTGTTATTTATTTGTGCTAATTGCTGATTTTAGTTCTTAAGTGAAGCCTCCTTTGTGGCACTTGCTCTTTCTGGGGTCTGACCCAGCTGGTTTTGTATAGCCAGATACCGGAGCAACTCCAGAAGATCTACCAGTTTTCCAGCCAGATGGTGACCACCAGGCGTAATCCTGGCAACGAGTGGGTTATTTTTGGCTCTTCCACTCTATTGTAAAATTATTCTTTTGAGACGTTTAGCCGTCGAACAAGTGTTAGCTCGTGAACTTTTTACTTATTGTTTGCCTACGGGCTGTAACATGATTGGCAAATCCTAGGGTTGATCATGTATGACTAAACTCTTGCTAGTCCTCACATTTTGTAACGACTAGCTTCATGATCAGTTGAATATGTAATGTTTGGGACGCCTTACTATTATATATTTGGTGGTCTTACATCTTGTAACGTTTACTTACTTGCTTGTGATTGAGACACTAGGCTTGTTCATGACCATAAGAGACTGATGGATTGAAGTTAAACCCTCATATATCCTAGACATCCGTGACCGTATGGTGAGATGGATTCTATTTCATTATACGTAGCTGGCTATGTCTGTCCCCGCTCTCCAGTATTCTGGTTCTGGGACGTGATACGGCGAAGCTTCGCTTGATTGCGCAGAGGCTTGGAATGCCGAAGCGTATTGCAAGCGTGCGATCGTATTGACGCTCGGACTTGCAACAAGATTGATGCGGCCGAGATATAGAAGGCATGATGTATGGAACGGTAAAATCCTTTGTGGGCAAGAGAGAACCTGAGTGTTGTAGCCAATCTGGCATATATTGTTGGGCTATCAAAAGCCTTTGTAATCTCAGTTTCGAATATCAATAAAGAGAATTATTTCGTATACTCTGTTTTTCTTTCGTTGTCAATATCAATTCAAAAGATAACCATTTGAGACCTTGTCATCTTGCCTTGTACGAGCACAACTCCAGGCTCGTGCGGCATCACGTCCCCTGCGAGGACGATGATTCGGGTGATTCCGGGTCGGGGCGTGACAGATTGGTATCAGACCTCTAGGCTCAATTTTCTCTGGATGCTCATTTCGTTTCAATTCTAAAGTTGTCCACCACCAATCGAATCACTCTTGACTCTACTCGATGCCGTACTAGATGTTCCATACAATAAGTCTAATATAAATCGTGGAACTTTGCCACATGTGTTTTGGAAATTTTATAATGTTTGCTAAGAAAGTCGCGAAGGGTTTATTGCATTAAAAGTAAAACGAGCCGCGAAATGCTAGTTGTTGTAAGTACAACAAATTATGAAATACGATTTAAAATTTTGTGGCAATGTAACATGTTGAATAAGAAATAAAACGATGCACGAAGTGCTATCGGTTATGAATATTGGTTGTACCAATGCGGAAACTAAATAATGCGTTGCAATGAAGGTGATAAGCCAATATCGAATGTGTTGAACGAATTTGAGCATCGACTTTGAATGTCGAAAATAAGTCATTGCACGATTTGCAATACGTCAGAAGTAAATTGTTGCATGTGGTGCAACGCATATCAAAATAATCGTTGCACGAAGTGCAAATGAGATTGGAAATAAATCATTGTGCGAGATGCAACGAAAAGAACTGAATTCGTAAATCGATAGAATGAATCGTTCGGTTGCACACCGAACTTGTGTTGGCAAATAAAACATGTGGCTGAGTTATGTCAGATTTCAATAGAATCAAAGTACGGTTGTGATCAAGCACGATCACTGCGGAAATCGTAAGTCGGAAGAGATTGTTGGTTACAGTGAGTATAATACGGAGGAAATGACTTGATTTTTGAGTGGTATATGCCATACCACGTATGCGATGAATGACTCGATTCTGAGTGGTATATAATATACTACTTGTGCGATGAATTGCATCGACGCGTTATGAGAATTGCGGAAGGTTTGTCCGCAACGGACGAAAGAGTACCGAGACTCGATTGGAAATTTGTATGACGTTATGTTGATGCAAATGTTCTTCGAAAATCGGTTGGGACGATAAGGCGAGACTCGTATCAATGAATGATACATCGGATGAAAATAAGTCGGTCGGACGACCGAGACTAGCGGAACGATTATGCCTTGAAGCAATAATCGGATCGACGGGAAAGAAAAACTTGAACTTACAAATGAGTCGCATGACTTGCGAGCTCGATGAAAATGTTGGGCGATACAAATTATAATCGAATCGCATGACTATCTTGATTGAAATGTTGGACAATACGAATTATAATCGGATCACGATGTGCGACTTCGGAGAAGAGTTGGTTGATGCAGGTAGATAGTGCCTAAGAGATAGTTGGTTACGTTACGGCAAAACTCATTTGAGTATGACTGAAAAACACACGAAACTTAGAGAGCAAGATCATATAACTTGAGGGTTCGATGTTGGATAATCGGTAACTCAGTTACGCGATCAAAGTATAGCGGGATACGACGAATCAAAAAACGAGTTGATACGAATGGAAAAGTTTGTTGCGAACTTGGATGTATGCGATGCGAGTTAAGTTGATGTTAGAACGGATTCGAAGTTGACCCTCTTGCTATCGAAATTGATATGAACTATCAAGATCGATACGTAAGGAAACGTAAGCACGATGTGAGGATACAAAATGGAGTGTGCCTTGCGCTATCAAAATTTTGTAAGCAACAATACGAGAAGGAACGAACTGGTTGATCATGAACTTTGTGATTGATCAAGACGAGACTATAAGTCATCGACGATTACTCGATGCATATAGCATCTCGTGTGTCGACCCGTAAATAAGATAGACTCGAACTCAATACGAGTAGATGCGTCATGAATAGCAGAATCATCGACGGTAGTGTATGACATTACTCGGAGGATAGTTGCGCATCAGTTGCACCGATAGAAATGGTTTTGTCCGAAATTGGATAGTCGCATAGAAATCGTCGGAACGTAATTTGGCTCCGAAATAAGATATAGCATGGTTCGTAGTAAACTGTCATTCGGTGATGATCCATAATTATCGAGCGTAGCTTCGGGGCAGCTGACCCTAGAAGACTTGACCGCCAAATCAGATTGAATATTGTAGACCGTAAGATGACCCATACGATATCGCATATGAAATTGCATCGATAACAAATACAATGTGGTGCATGTTGACGATAAGTCTAGGCGATCGAGAATTATTGGAACAACTTTCGATTGAGAATGATATAGATGGATTTTGAGTATTCGTCGGATGAATACTTGAATGATTATGTTGGTCGACGATCGATCTAGAAATTTACCAACGAACTTGGTGATTCGGATAGGCGATTACGAGAATCGTGCTATGCACGAGAGAGAACGATAAGGGAATGACTTACGAGTCATGTCGTTAGATTTGGATTCACCTTGCAATTGAGCTTGCGTGAATCGAACTTATATTCGATGTTGCGAGACGGATAAGTTAGAAATTTGGCTAGTGAATTCCTACTCGTTAGGAATCGAATGAAAGACGCATCGAAAAGACCTTCGTGTTAAGGCGAATCATTATCTTGAGCACCGTCGCCTCGGTGTAAACTTGTGTGTCGGATAGATTGTGGCCTTTGAACAATGTTAAATTGAGT
>JANAVB010017806.1:0-16412 GCA_029216955.1 Iris pallida
ATATCAATATGTAAATACTATATATATACAAAACCCACATACATATAATACACTATATATGACATAATGAGACCTAATACAAAAGTATACATATATATGTATATACATATATATATATAAACTATATATATATACTCTATATATAGAGAAGGAAGTGAGAGGGACATAGAGTGAGAGAGGAGAGTGCAGGACAGTGAGAGAGAGGGTGTTAACCTGGACAGAGAGGAGGAGGGGTTCCAAATTTTCTGGAACCAAAATTGTCTCCCCAACACACACACACAGAGTCCATATATACACACATATGTATATACACACACAACTACACCTATACACTACCATTTATCCCCAAAACTCACCCACACTCACATATACATATATACTATGTATATACATACTAAAATACACTAATACAAAGTATAAAACATAATCAAAATCGATTTGAAAATGATTTTGCAAAACTGGAAAATCCTAAAACCTGGAAACTATGGGCTGTGAACTCGAAACTAGGATAACCCGATTTCACACACTAAAACGAGCTAAGGCTCGATTCAAATGGTTGGCAACTGGTGCCCCATACATACCCTAGTGTCCTAGGTACCTGACACGACACCACGACACGAATTCATGTGTCAAAACACACAAAATCCCCACTCGGGTAAATTCCTGATACGCAACGCGTGCACAGCGTCGTGCACGCGTTCCACACGCTCGTAGACACACCACGAGACACGACACGTCTCGTGGTCGTGCACACGTGTACGCCACGAATAGGGCTACACGCCCGTGTCACTATGAGACACCCAAGTGTCGTGTTCGTGCGACACGACACGCTCGAAGTTGCCTCCGCGCGCGTGTGCGCCGACAGCGCGTGTCCAGTACGAGTGAGATTTCTCACTCGATACGACACGACGCGACACGAGACTTTGGGGGCATGTTCGCAGACATTGCCCCCGTGTTCGTGTCAATTATCACGTGTCCTAGGTGCCTGTGCAGTGCACACGAAGGGTGGGGTAGCAGGGCATGCACGAGAGTCTCGTACAGTGGGTTCGTGTCCAATTTGGACATGGACACAGCACGAAAACGTGCTCAGTCAAGTTGTTTCGTGATCAGCAAGTCTAGGGCTTCACAAAAGTGTAATTTGTTTTACATTTTGACAAAAACGAATCCTCTGTGGCATTTCACCAAACAAGGGTTTCTAGCTTAGGATACGTGTCCGATACGGACACCTAACCGACTCTAATTTATACCAAATTTTACCCACAATTATGGTAGTCCTATATGAATGCATCTATGAAGAAAAAACAGGATTTTAACTAAGTTTGAGGGCATTTACCTATTTGTGCAAATCCAAGGAAAATCAATGAAAAGGGGGTGTGCTTCCTTCAACTTGATGATGCCCAAAGCTTCCAAATTCTTGATTGCTAGCCTCCCTTAGCACCCTTGATGTTGTAGGGTCCCAATGCAAAAGACTAGAGTGAAATTGGATCAAGAATGATCAAGTTGTGGGTGTTTGAAGAAAATAGGATTTTCTAGGATTTAAATTCATGTAAATTATTCATGAATGAATGGAATGGGATTAAATAGAAGTGTGGGCTGCTAGGGGGTGCCCTTGGCCGGCCATGGCATGGGGGGGTGTCCTTGCCCTTCCTTCATGGCTAAGGCATGGACTTTGTGTAGAAGGGGTGAGATATTTGGAGTGATTTAAGAAAATATCAATAAAGGTAAACTAGATATTTATACCACTTTAACCCTTAGCCAAAAATCCATCCTAAAGCTTCTAGGTTAGTGGCTAACCTCTAGATTAGGGTAGGATAGGCTAGGGACTAATCATGGAACTTAACCATGATTAAATAATATTAAAAATCACATAATCTCAAATAAAGTCTAGTAATTTACCAAAATACCCTTTTGGCCAAAAGTCACTAATTTGATGTTCTAAGCCTATGGCTAAGCTCTCATGGTCATGGCAACTTCTAGGTTAAGAAAAACTAGGGTTTTTACTAAGTTATACTAACCAAAATCACAAAGTCATAAGTCATGACTTAGCATGACTTAGAAGATGGTTCTAAGTACACTAAAATCACCATAAATCATATCATGTCCTAAACACCATTAATAATTAATAAAAAATAATAATTTTTCAAAAATCCCCAATTTCAGAAAACAGGGTGTTACAGGAACCAAGTCCCATATTCAACGGGTTGTGCCTCGAGGATTGGCTCTGCGGCTGAGTCGGGAGAGACCTCCCGTTGCTCTGATTTTCATGCCGCACTTGATTTGGCTTTGGCTTTGTTTTCGTGAATGCATTTTTCGTGAATGTTTCCGATGGATTTTTTTGACTTGTGTTTTCGAGCTTCGCATTCCTATCGAAATTTTCTTAAATTCTACTGTGTTCTAATCAGTTGCTTATACGATTGTAGGTGATCGCGTAGGCGACGTCAGCGCAGCCAACCAGTCGCTCACTTGAGGAAATTCTAAGGCGAGTGGCTGACCTCCTTCGCTTCGTCCTCTACTTCAAAACTCAATATGTGAAGTAAAATGAATGCTTGTCATAATAGTGTAGAATCAAAGAAATCGTAGCACGATTCTTCACGAAACACTCGTTATCAACTGCTGGTATTAGAAATAGAAAACATGTTTCTTATGCAAATCCACTTAGCCTATGCAAAACAATGAATGAATCGATTAACGTTTATCGCAACGATACGGCTAAGTAAGCAAAACGGTCATTGGACAACTTGTCGACAAGGTGTAGTTTTCTCGAACGGTTGCCTAGGCCAAGGGACCGATTTGGCCTGGGAGGAACGAGAATAGCAAGCGCCAGCCCTTCATCGGCATGGGTTATTCGAAAACTTTCGCACAGGGCTCGCTACCCGCCGCGAAAGGGTCGTCGTCTAACCCAGCTATAGTCCGCGATGGCTTAACATTGCCAGTGGCCTTCATACCCTTCCACGGCTTAACAAATATACCGGACACGGGATGAATATGATAGTTGCTTAATGTTATACAATTTCATATGCTTGGCTCAACACATGTTAACATGCAAATCGAACAAGATGGTTAGAAATATCATTGAAATAGCTAGCTAACATGTTTACGAAACTTCTTGAATCAAATGCAGAGCTTGGATTTTAATTAGCTATTCGCCAGTACATGTGATCGTACTGATCCTCGCTCTTTGCAGGTCCCGCGAACTAGGAAGGACGCGCCAGCTAGCTTGGCGGCGTTCGTGATTTTGTAGCTTCGGCCGTGCGACAAAAACTTTCTCTGCGACTCCACTTTTGAAGGCTCTCGACAGTCCAAGAAGATGACTCAGCGTCCCTCCCATCCAGGTCACTGGAGTACTTTGTTGTATATTGAGGGATGTGTGCAATGTATAGAACGGCTATCTCATCGGTACTCTGTTGTAATCGAGTCATGTTGTAGCCTGTGCGGCAATGAGTCTTGTATCAGAGTCTGTAAAAGATGTTCATTATCAATAAAGATAAAGTTTTCTTTACTTATTATGTGAAATAATTTGTCTGCGTACTCTCTTAGATCTCGTGTCTCGGATTACCTTATGAATATGCCCTGTGCGATCGCAAATTAGGTTTGTACGGCATCACGCCCGGGGGACGACTATCGATTCGACGAAATCTGGGCGTGACATAATGGTATCAGAGTACGGTTTTACGTCCTTGGCCTCCAGTGTCGAGTTTTTAGTCTCAATTCGTTGACCTCGTGTCGATGAGATAAGTTGTTCCATATGCTGAACCCAGGACGTTTTTTGAAACTAACGAGAGTTACCTTTCTTTTTCCTGCAGTTGCGGGAGCTCGGACAGAGGATGAGGCGAGCGTGTCCAGCGGCTCGAGTACTTCCAGACCCGAGCATTCTGTCAACCCAACGGGAATGATGCCTACAGTAGCCGGACCTTCCGGCGACCCGATACAACGTATGCTGTAAATACTTGAAATGCAGCAACGTCAAAATGAGCTCCATCGTCAGCAAGCGGAGGATCGTCAGATCCAATTTGAGAATCGGTTCGAGGCTAAATTCAAGCTGCAGCAGCAGCAGCTGAATACCCTCCAGCAAATCGTACAGTCGGTCGTGGGCAACAACAACAATTCAACGATGACACCTGCCGTGACCCAGCCTGCGGTTCGATCCAATGAAGCTGAACCAGAGGCGCCCGTGCTCTCACCTGCCGCACCAAGGAGTTCTAAATTCGACGTGTCTAAATTCACAAAAAGTTGTCGCACTTTCTTCAACGGTACAGAAGATCCCTCGGTGGCGATCGACTGGTTGGAGGAGCTGGAAGATAAGTTCGAGATTTTGGGTGTTGAAGACTCGAAGAAAGTCGCGTGTGCTCAACTTCTACTTCGAATGAACGCGTACGATTGGTGGGCTGTGCAGAAGCGGGCTATTCGACGTGAAGACGAGACGACGACGATCTCCTGGGCTACATTCAGAAATGTGTTCGAGATCGAATATCTTTCTGCAGCCGTGCGACAGGAAAAAGAGAATAAATTTATGCAATTAAGGCAAAGGAATATGACAGTGCGACAGTATACGGCTGAATTCAACAAACTAGCCAAATTTGCTGGAGACTATATGTCTACCACTGCAAGTCGAGCTCGACGATTCGAAGTGGGCCTACGTTCTACTATCCGTGCTCATGTCTCGGTACCCGAGTACAAAACCATGGGCGAGGCACTCAACCATGCCCTCCGTCTGGAGTCCGAGTATCCTTCCGCTACTACCGGTGCTGTTCACTTTAATAACAAATGCCATATTACTGCGAGAGGCAACAACGCACACAAGCGTCAAAACTACGACAACGGAGGTGACAACTAGACGAAGGATCGAGTAGTCTGCGAGTTCTTCCACAAGGAGGGACATATGGCGATCGAGTGCCGATTGAAGAACGGGGCATGTTTTGTTTGCGGCAAAACAAATCACGTCGCAAAGAACTGCCCGGATGCTAGGCCGAACCAACGCCCCCAACAACACCATCAGAACCGAGGCCAAGCACCTCGGGCTCCCCCGACCGCACAACAAAATGGCCAAGACCGTCGCCCCAATGCTCAGGGCCGCGTCTACGCTATGACTCGAGACGAAGCGTTCACATCTGACACGGTCGTGACAGGTATACTACAATTCAATAATAAACCTGCTCGTGTATTATTTAATTCAGGAGCCACGCATAGTTTTATATCGGCAGACTTTGTCGCCGAGCACAAATTCTTCCTGACACCGCTAGGCCTCGATCTTACTGTTAACGTACCGTCGGGCATGCCACTACTTGTAAATTTAGTCTGCGGAGATAGAATCATCTGTATAGGTGGTTAAAAGATCAGTCTCGATGCGATAGTTCTAGACATTAAGGACTATGACATCATTCTGGGGATGGATTGGCTCGGTCTGTGCAACGCAACCATAGACTGTGCTGAAAAGAAGGTCACATTTCGTATACCTGGAGTGCCCGAATTCTGCTACTCGTGTGATGAGGTATCGCCGACCTGCATGGTGATCTCTGTGATATCTGCTCGACGGATGCTGCATTCCGGGTCCGAAGGCTATCTAGCTTCTGTTCGAGACATGCGACAGGATGGTGCAAACGCGGGTCAGACCGACATTGTGGCAGAACTCCTCGATGTGTTCCCGGACGAGCTGCCCGGCATGCCACCCGATCGAGAGATTGAGTTCACTATCGATAAATTCTCTGACACTCGATCGATCTCGAAAGCCCCGTACAGAATGGCCCCTGCAGAACTTAAAGAACTCAAAGTGCAATTACAAGAGTTATTCGACAAGGGATTCATTCGACCTAGCGTCTCGCCCTGGGGAGCGCCCATACTGTTTGTCAAGAAGAAGGATAGCTCTATGCGTCTTTGTATCGACTACCGCGAGCTGAATAAAGCCACCGTCCGAAAAAAATACCCTCTGTTCTGCATAGACGATCTGTTTGATCAGCTTCAAGGAGCCACGGTGTTCTCTAAAATTAATCTGCGTTCGGGTTACCATCAACTCAAGATCAAGCCGGACGATGTGCCGAAGTCTACCTTCCACACTCGATACGGCCATTATGAGTTCTTGGTAATGCCGTTAGGCCTAACGAACTCCCCTGCTGCTTTTATGGATTTGATGAATCGGGTGTTCTGACCATTTTTCGACAAGTTCGTAGTAGTCTTCATCGACGACATACTCGTCTACTCGAAGAACAAGCAGCAACACACTGAGCATCTACGGACTGTGCTTCAGACCCTTCGAGAAAATCAGTTGTATGCGAAGCGAAGCAAATATGAATTTTGGCTGAGAAGCGTCGCATTCCTCGGACACATCATTTCAGCTGAAGGCATTACGGTCGACCCAAAGAAAATTGAAGCCGTTGTTGATTGGAAGCGGCCAACGTCCGTCAGCGAGATTCGAAGTTTCCTTGGCTTAGCGGGATACTACCGACGCTTCGTGAAAGACTTCGCAAAGATCGCATCGCCTCTGACTCGTCTCACCCAGAAAAGAGTCGTATTCGAATGGTCAGACGATTGTGAAGCTTTATTCCAAGAATTAAAGCGATGGCTCGTCTCGGCCCCGATACTCGCACTTCCAGAAGGGACTGAGGGTTTCTAGATATTCAGCAACGCATCCGGTCAGGGCTTGGGGTGTGTGCTGATGCAGCGGAACAAGGTGATATCTTTTGCTTCCCGACAGCTAAAGCCGCACGAGAAGAACTACCCTACTCATGACCTGGAGTTAGCGGCGATTGTGTTCGCGTTAAAATTGTGGCGTCACTATCTCTATGGCGTGGCGTGCACGATCTATACCGATCACAAAAGTCTCAAGTATCTATTCACGCAGAGGGAACTGAACTTGCGGCAAAGGCGCTGGCTTGAACTGATCAAGGATTACGACTTGACTATCGAATACACGCTGGAAAAAGGAAATATTATGGCGGACGCTCTGAGTCGGAAGTACATAGCCTCGCTATCCATCGACCGCAGACTGCTACGCGACCTAGAAGAGATGGGCATCGAACTCCGAATTCGATTCCAGAATGTGCAGTTGGCAAAGTTACAGTTAGAGCCGAGCTTGCTTAAAAAGATCAAGACTGCTCAGAAGGACGATCCGTACCTAAAAAAAATGTGAGAGCTAATCTCGACGGACAGGACGACCAACTTTGTGGAAGACGAAACCGGCGTGCTTCGATTGAAGGGTAGGCTATGCGTTCCGGATGATTCAGAACTTAGAAAGGAGATATTGTCGAAGGCGCACTATGCAAAGTACACCTTGCATCCCGGTAGCACGAAGATGTACAAGGACCTCTACATAAACTTTTGGTGGCACGGGATGAAAAGAGATGTAGCACTTTTCGTGTCGCAATGCATGGCCTGTCAGCAGGTTAAAGCTGAGCACCAGAGACCGGGCAGGGAAATGCAGAATCTGGCGATTCTGGAATGGAAGTGGCAGCACGTGTGCATGAATTTTATTGTTGGTCTGCCGAAGACGCCGCGGGGAAATGATGCCATCTGGGTCATCGTCGATCGATTAACCAAGTCAGCGCACTTTATTGCCATCAAAGTTACTTGGAGCGTTGATCGTCTGGTACGGATATATCTTGATGAGATAGTACGGCTGCACGGAGTTCCAGTATCCATCGTCTCTGATCGGAATTCACGGTTCATATCGCGATTCTAGAGTAGCCTTCAGTCGACGCTGGGTACCAAGTTGCTGTTCAGCTCAGCTTACCATCCTCAGACTGACGGCCAAACGGAGCACGTCAATCAGATTCTCGAAGACATACTACGACTCTGCGCAATTGACTTCAAATCAAGCTGGGACAATCATCTACCTCTGGCCGAATTTGCATACAACAACAGCTATCAATTCAGCATTCAAATGACGCCGTATGAAGCCTTGTACGGACGCAAGTGCCGATCACCCATTTACTGGGACGAAGTCGGAGAGCGGTAGATTCTCGGCCCGGAACTGGTGGAACATACCGTACAGAAAATTTGGCTCATTCGGGAAAGACTAAAGACTGCACAAAGTCGTCAGAAAAGCTATACAGACGTTCATCGTCGACCCCTTGAGTTTCAAGAAGGCGATCACATATTTCTCAAGGTGTCGCCCATGCGGGGAGTTACTCGGTTCGGCGCGAAAGAAAAGTTGAGCCCGAGATTCGTTGGGTCGTTCGAAATACTCGAACGGGTCACCCCAGTGGCCTATAAAATTGCCCTACCGCCGACGCTTGAAGGTGTACACAATGTCTTCCATGTCTCTCAACTGCGGAAGTACGTGCGTGACCCGAGCCACGTGGTAGATTTTGGCCAGTTTGAGCTAAAGTCCGACTTATCCTACGTTGAAGAGCCAGTTCAAATCATAGAACGCAAGGATAAGCTACTGCAAAATCGAGCGATCCCTCTCGTCCGCGTCTTTTGGAGGAACCATTCGGTCGAAGAGCCGACGTGGGAGCTTGAATCAGAAATAAAGGAGAAATTTCCTTCATTGTTCTCGTAGAGGTAGGTTCTATCCTTAAGTTTCGAGGACAAAACTTTTATTAGTTGGTTATTGTGTAGTGCCCCGTCCTTACATCGTGTCCCGTTTTCGTCCACGGGGTGTGCGAGAAAGGAACACTGTCGCTATCGATTCGGTCGGGACCGATAGGTCAGAATCGGCCGAGTCGATCGAACGGGAACGGTTGAATTAAGATCCATTCCACGTTATGGAATGGCTTCTTCGGAACCAAGTCCCATATTCAGCGGGTTGTGCCTCGAGGATTGGCTCTGCGGCTGAGTCGGGAGAGACCTCCCGTTGCTCTGATTTTTATGCCGTACTTGATTTGGCTTTGGCTTTGTTTTCGTGAATGCGTTTTTCGTGAATGTTTCCGATGGATTTTCTTGACTTACGTTTTCGAGCTTCGCATTCCTATCAAAATTTCCTTGAATTCTACAGTGTTCTAATCAGTTGCTTATGCGATTGTAGGTGATCGCGTAGGCGATGTCAGCGCAACCAACCGGTCGCTCGCTTGAGGAAATTCTAAGGCGAGTGGCTGACCTCCTTCGTCTCGTCCCTCTACTTCAAAACTCAATATGTGAAGTAAAATGAATGCTTGTCATAATAGTGTAGAATCAAAGAAATCGTAGCACGATTCTTCACGAAATACTCGTTATCAACTGCTGGTATTAGAAATAGAAAACATGTTTCTTATGCAAATCCACTTAGCCTGTGCAAAGCAATGAATGAATCGATTAACGTTTATCGTAACAACACGACTAAGTAAGCAAAACGGTCATTGGACAACTTGTCGACAAAGTGTAGTTTTTTCGAGCGGTTGCCTAGGCCAAGGGACCGATTCGGCCCGGGAGGAACGAGAATAGCAAGCGCCAACCCTTCATCGACGTGGGTTATTCGGGAACTTTCGCACAGGGCTCGCTACCCGTCGCGAAAGGGTCGTCGTCTAACCCGGCTATAGTCCGCGATGGCTTGACATTGCCAGTGGCCTTCACACCCTTCCACGGCTTAACAAATACATGAGACACGGGTTGAATATGATAGTTTCTTAATGTTATACAATTTCATATGCTTGCCTCAACACATGTTAACATGCAAATCGAACAGGATGGTTAGAAAGATCATTGAAATAGCTAGCTAACATATTTACAAAACTTCTTGAATCAAATACAGAGCTTGGATTTTAATTAGCCATTCGCCATTACATGTGATTGTACTGATCCTCACTCTTTGTAGGTCCTGCAAACCAGGAAGGACGCGCCAGCTAGCTCGGCGGTGTTCATAATTTTGTAGCTTCGGCCGTGCGTCGAAGACTTTCTCTGCGACTCCACTTTGAAGGATCTAGACAGTCCAAGAAGATGACTCAGCGTCCCTCCCATCCAGGTCACTGGAGTACTTGTTGTATATTGAGGGATGTGTGCAATGTATGGAACGACTATCTCATCAGCACTCTGTTGTAATCGAGTCATGTTGTAGCCCGTGCGGCAATGAGTCTTGTATCGGAGTCTGTAAAAGATGTTCATTATCAATAAGATGAAGTTTCCTTTACTTATTGTGTGAAACAATTTATCTGTGTACTCTCTTAGATCTCGTGTCTCGGATTACCTTATGACTATGCCTTGTACGATCGTAAATTAGGTTCGTACGACATCATGCCCGGGGGACGACTATCGATTCGACAAAATTGGGGCGTGACACTAAGTTTGTTACATTTTTGGATTTTTCAATTTTGATCTACCAAACTGGCTTGTTTTCGAAAACTAAGAGTTCTATGTAGAAGGCATTCTTATGTTACGCAAGTTTGGTTTTGGAATGGTTGGATTTCATCGAGTCTTGACTAAGATGGGGCTTTTCTTGAGCTCTTGAGCTTTATGCCTGCGTGTCTTGGCTTGGGGGAGAAGATGAAGTTCTACGCACATGTTCTTACGTGCTAGCATAGTATTTAGTTTTACGCCCACGTTTAACGTGCCAGCGTATCATTTACCCTCTTTACGCACACATTTTACGTGATCGCGTAGTGCCCCCCCATTTTTACGCACACATTTTAACGTGCCTGCGTAGTGTCCCCTTTACGCACACGCATTGTGTGCCAGCGTAATCCTTCTACGCCGAGTTCACTTGAACTCTACGCAGGGGCCTTCCCGCTCGCGTAGACTCGCGCTCGCGTACTCTCCTGCCGCGTAGAGTCTCGCTAGCGTAGAGTGCCCCGTGCGTAGAGCCTCGCTCGCGTAGACTCTCCCTCGCTCGCGTAGAGCCTTGCGTGTGTAGAGTTTCATTTGGTTGCTCGTGCACGTAAAGTTCCACTTGTATAGGGTGCTTGCTATGCGTAGAGCCTTACTCGCGTAGAATTCCCTCTCGCGTAGGGCTCCCGCTCGCGTAGTAGCGGTCTTTTCTTGGTCTTGCTCACGCATAACCTTGCTCGCGTAGAGCTATCTAACTCCGTGTCTTGCTCGCATAAAGCTATTTTTATGCTCAGGGCCTCATAGCCTAGCGTAGTTTCATTCGCGTAGAGGCTTGAGCCCTATACGTACCCGATTGTCTTTATGTCCTTGTACTTTTTCATGAGCTTGATAACTTGAACTGATTGACATGACTGGACAAATAATTGTACATAGCACAGTATAATAAGTGAGTTGACATGACAAGCAAGCCTGATGGGAACTATTGAATGCTGTTGCGACGGCTAGCATGACATGACAAGAATGAATAGCCTGGATACCGTAGACGATTGTGTTTGTACAAATGAACTAATACTGTCTCGCATCATGTCTACGGCAGGGACCCCTGAGTACCACGGTCAGGGGTACCTACTGAAATTTACTAAGACTAATACTAGAATAACCCAGTAGTCATGAAGAGATTTCCCAGCTACAGGCAATCCCGTTATCTGGGCGCGCAAGTGGACTTATAGCCTGCCGACGAGTAGGGCACATTTCCAGTACACTGTCATGTATTGCACCCTTCATGAACGGATATTCGACCTGGATAACCTGGATGGTCTGCAGGGCTTGTGGCTGTTGGAATAATCTTATTGCTTCTTGCTAGTAACTAGGCCTGTGATAACCCTAGTTAGTTAAAGTATCAAGCCGTATTCATTGCTTGGCCGTGATTGATTGAATGGAGTCTAACTCAGTCTAGTCTTGTCTAATCCTGTACAAGATTGTATCATGACCTGATTGCTTGTGCTTTATTTTATCGATAAATGGAGGAAAACCAAGTTTCGTTCAGATGAAGGGTTACAACCCCAGTCCTTGTATGGTTTAAGGGTTGTAACCTGGCTATCTGAATAGTCCCATGGTTATCGCATCGTATATCCTCAATTTTTTTATATCTCCAATTTTAATATGTTAATATGTTTTGTGCTAATTGTTGGTTTTAATTCTTAAGTGAAGCCTCCTTTGTGGCACTTGCTCTTTCTGGGATCTGATCCAGCTGGTTTTGTATGGCCAGATACCGGAGTAGCTCCAGAGGATCTCCTTACCTTCCAGCCAAATGGTGACCACCAGGCGTAACCAAGGCAACGAGTGGGTTTCCCTTTTGTTCTCCCACTTTATTGTAAAAATATTCTTTTGAGACGTTTAGCCGGCGAGCACGTGTTAGCTCGATTTCACTTTACTTACTGTCTGCCTACGCTGTAGCATGATTAACAAATCCTAGGGTTGATCATGTACGACTGAAACTCTTGCTAGTCTTCACATTTTGTACGACTAGCTTCATGATCATCCAAATATGTAATGTATGGGACGCCTTACTATTGTATATTTGATGCTCTAACATCTTGTAACTGCTATTACTTGCTTGAGATTGAGACAATAGGCTTGTTCATGACCATAAGAGACTGATGGCTTGTAGTTAAACCCTCATGTATCTAGACAGCCGTAACCGTATAGCGAGGTGGATTCCATTTCAATATACGTAGCTGGCTATGTATGCCCCCGCTCTCCAGTATTCTGGTTCTGGGGCGTTACAGATATAAATCCCATTGGAGATGGCCTAAGCTATAGAAACGTGGCACCTCAATTTCTGGTACATGAATTTTAGATTCCACCAACAATGTATAAAATTTAAATTTCCTCCATATATATATTTATTTGGTCCAATTTAAAATATAAAAAAATATTGTTTGTTGTTCGAATTTTTGCTTAAATTGTAAATGGATATAAAAAAATTGTGTACTACTTTTTAAGGACAATTTGAGTGCATGAAGTAAATTTATGAATTATGAAACCTAAGACTAGGTACAAAGTAGCTTTAACTCCATTAAGTAACTATTAGAACTCATAGTCCCTTATATGTAACTCCCCTCCTTGTTATTCATATACATTATACATGATTTTTATTAATAAACGGGCCAACATGGGTCCTACTCGCATCCAACCCGTTTAAATTTCATCCTTTTTTTCAGATAGTGAGTTGTGTTGGGTTTGGGGGTTATTAAAAAATTCGGCCCAGTCTCGACCGAACTTCCTAATTGGGGTGAGTATTCGTATTATTTGATTTCAAGTTTCAACCGAATCTAAATAGTCAAAAACGAATAAACCAAAATTCTAAAAACTCAAAGTAGAAATCGAATCGAAATTAGCTAAAATTAAAATCAAACTGAACCGAATAACCCTTTACTCGGTTCTTGGTTGTGGAGATGCATGTATTCACTATTTTGTATTCCGTTGTCAACTCTAGGCTCCATGTCCTTAAAAGAGCTCGTAGTATGTATGTAGTGTTGCCCATCAACTTGATAGAATAAAACATCCTTCCTTGTCTCCTTCCTACAATAAAGATGAACAGAAGAAAGAATTAATGCTTGTGTTTGTATTTTCAAAAAAATTTCCTATGAAGCATAAAGCATGGAGATTACAAGCTTCCTGTGGTTCAAATTACCAAGGTAAATGTCATGAGATTATCAGTTTCAAACTAACTACAAACAACTCCAAAAATAGAAATATGGTTATAAGGAAAAATTCATGATTGGCAAAGGTGATGATCAGGTGATAAAGTAAAGTATCATGATTTATCGACCATGGTCATGTCTAGGACTAAAATTAGACTTAGACGAACATGATTTGAAACTTTAAAGAGGGATATGGTTTTCATTAGAGCTAGGGAGGACATAGCCCTTGAACTGAAGAGGGCTATTGTTGTTATTGTTGCTGCCTAGCTTTGGTACAACTAATCCTACTTAATTTTATGCACAACTTCCTTCTATGTTGCTTCTTATTCATTGCAAACCCTTTGCCTATTCAACACCCACATTTGGGTGGGGATGAAAATTGAACGAACGAGTTTGAACAAATAGTGTTCGAACTCGGTTCGACTAAACTATCGTACGAGTTTGATTCGAGCTGAGCTTAAGGTCGAGCACAAAAAAGGTGTTTGAACTCACGAATACTAATTGTGCCCGAACCAAGATCGAACCATAGCCCCTATCGATATTGTTGTATAAACTATCACACAGTTGAGATCGAGAGAGAGTAGAAAGGCGTGATAGCCGAATTTTGGGTTAGAATAAATAAGAAAAATTGAGAAGATCAAGACTCTAGTGCATCAAAGCGACGTATGGACATAACTATTAATATTTGAGAGAGAATAGAAAGGAGTTATATAGTACAATACAACATACATATACTAGAGGAAGCCTAATACGAGAAACCAAGCAGTGCTCAAGTTGTTCACAAACAAGATCGAGTCAAACAACCTATTGTCGGACTCAGTTCGATCACCACTTCAAACATAATAAATCGATCGAGCTCGACATCGACCAGCCCACGAATGAGCTTCGAACCGAGCCGAACGCGATGTTTGAATCGTTTTATGGCCCTACATTTGGGTCACAGTTGGGAGTGTTACTTCTAGATACGTCCTATCCCATCCTTGTCCACTTGATAGTGTTGACATTGAATTGGTCGGTATTGACGCATGTGGCACGACACTTAAGAATGACAAAATAACAATTCTAGCAATCCACTATTGCTTATGTATCACCTCTATGGCGAGTTCGGAACAAATCGACAACAACAATGACGAGAGTTGCCCCTACTATTTCTTACTCGCCAAATCTAATGGCGATGAGCCCAAAACTTCTGATCAATAAATGGCACCATTATTCGAGATGGCCCCTCGCCATTACTTTTGGCAAGTTCGAGATGGTGTGGTGAGGTATTGCGATGGCAAGAGGCCATCTCGAATAATTCTTTTAGCAATTTCCCTAGCCATTGGTTTATGAAACCAACAATACTATTGTACGTTTGAAGCAATTCCCTCCTTCACAAATGGTGAATAGCAAACTTACAAGGAAGGATGGAAGGAAATCCCTACTATTATATATATGACTTGTTTGAGTGATCAGAAGTTTTGGGCTCCTCGCCTTTGGTTTTGGCGAGTAGGAAATGGCATGGGATGGCGTGGCAACTCTCGCTATTGTTGTTGACGAGTTGTCCCTGACTCGCCATGGAGGTTGGCGCGTTCCACCGACTCGTCATTATTGTTGGAGAGTTGGCCTCGTTAGCATAGCACTCGCCATTGCAGTTGACGAGTCCTCCTCCTCTATATAATTCACAAAACTTACCTCCTATGCTGTAAATTTAAGTAAATTTCTCCCTTTGTATGAATTTTTTTGAAGTTTTAAAAAAAACGATTAATTTTGGAATAGTTTTCAAAAGCACGTGGAAAATAGTCATAAAAATGTTTTTTCCTGTCAATTTCAAAAAACACAAAATAATTCCAAATCATGTCTTAGGTGTCACGCCCCAGAACCAGAATACTGGAGAGCGGGGGCAGACATAGCCAGCTACGTATATTGAAGTGCAATCCACCTCGTTATACGGTCACGGCTGTCTAGATACATGAGGGTTTAACTACAAGCCAACAGTCTCTTATGGTCATGAACAAGCCTAGTGTCTCAATCACAAGCAAGTAAACAGATGTCACAAGATGTAAGATCACCAAATATACAATAGTAAGGCGTCCCAAACATTACATATTCAGCTGATCATGAAGCTAGTCGTTACAAAACGTGAGGACTAGCAAGAGTTTAGTCATACATGATCAACCCTAGGATCTGTCAATCATGTTACAGCCCGTAGGCAGACAGTAAATAAAGGTGCGATCGAGCTAAACAGGTGCTCGTCGGCTAAACGCCTCAAAAGAATATTTCTACAATAAAGTGGAAAAGCCAAAAATAACCCACTCGTTGCCCTGGTTACGCTTGGTGGTCACCATCGGGCTGGAAAGTCGGTAGATCCTCTGGAGCTGCTCCAAAATCTGGCCATACAAAACAGCTGGGTCAGATCCTAGAAAGAGCAAGTGCCACAAAGGAAGCTTCACTTAGGAACTAAAACCAGCAATTAGCACAGAAGATAATAATAATATAGTAAAACTGGAGAGATATAACATCACGAGATATACGGTAAGATAACCATAGAACCATTCAGATAACCAGGTTACAACCCTTAAACCAAACAAGGACCGGGATTGTAACTCTTCATCTGAACCGAACTTGGTTTCTCCCATTTATCAGTAAGGTAAATAAGAAAATCAACATGTAACAATCTTATACAGGATCAAGACAAGACTAGACTGATTATTCTCCCATTCACAAATCACGGCCAAGCAATAAGTACGGCTTGATACTTTAACTAACTAGGGTTATCACAGGCCTAGTTACTAGCAAGATGCAATGAGATTATCCTACAGCCACAAGTCCTGCAGACCATCCAGGTTACCCAGGTCGAATATTAGGGGTTGAATTCAAGTAGGTACATCGTCCAGGAAACGTATGTACCCTTAAGTGACTTAGAGGGTGCAACACATGACAGTGTGCTGGAAATGTGCCCTACTCGACGGCAGGCTACAGATCCAAGAGTGCCCAGGTAACGGAATTACCTGTAGCTGGAAATCTTCATGACTACTGGTTATTTAGTTATTAATC
>JANAVB010017807.1:0-5000 GCA_029216955.1 Iris pallida
ATGTCCCACCCGGGTTGGGAGACCATTTCCAGGCGTCGTGTGTTTCTGAAATCTGCAGATTAGCCGCAAGAAGGCGGCTCGTTGCCGGCTGGCCCAGCCAATCTCTGACCTTCCTCCATTCCATCCGGAGCCGTCCTTCCAAAGATCTCTAATTTGCAGCCCTGCGGAGTAAGGGTGTTGGGATGTAGATATCTGTTCTTAACCACAGTTCCAGACAGGCCGGAGAGCGGACGTCTCCCAACTGAAGACGAATGAGTGGTTCGGCGATGCTGCGACCCCGTGTGATGCGGCGCCACGAAGATGAGGATCTGTTGTTAGTGCATGCTTCCGACAGATGGGAGAATCTGGAGTACCTTGCTCTCATGAATCTCGTCCATAAGGAGGTCTCGGTGCGCAACTTCCACCATAGCTTAATAGAGCAGGCGTCCACGATGTGGGCAAGTCTGCAGAAGCCCAGACCTCCTTTATCAGTAGGTTTGGCCATCGAATCCCATTCGGCCCAGTGGTGTTTGTTCTTGCCGTCGCTATGACCCTAAAAAAACTTGGCGAATAGGGATTCGAGAGAGTGGAGTACCTTCAAGGGTGGGGAGCAAACGGCCAGGATGTACATCGGGATGGATAAAAGGACGTATTTGATGAGAATTATTTTGCCCCCTGGGGATAAGGTAGCGTTATGCCATCCTGCGATGAGTTTGCGGATCTTGTCAACAAGCGGCTCGAATATACCTAAGTTAGCCTTACCGTACACTAGTGGGCATCCAAGGTAAGGAAGGGGGGTATGACGTGCTGAAGGAGGTCATGTTGGCGAGCAGAGTAGAGCGGGTTCTGTCTGCTTTGTGATGAGTGTAGATGACGCTCTTGTTGCTGTTGACGCGCTGACCGGAGCAGGAGGTGTATCTGGCGATCGTTCTCAAAACGACTTCCATCGAACCGCTGTCTCCGGAGAAGAACATGAGGATATCGTCGTCGCGTAGGCCAGGTGTGTGATAAGTGGACAGTCGGTGGTGGTGTGGAAGTGATTGAAACCCGACATTCTGGGCATATTATTAAGGCTTCTACTGAGGGCTTCTCTGCCTATGATAAAAATGGTGGAAGAGAGCGGGTCCCCTGTCTAACCCCGCGGGTAGAACGGAAAAATCCTGTAGCCTGACCATGATGACGGTCGAGAACCACGCATTGTTGATGGATCTGAAGACGATGTCGATCCATGTTTCGGCAAAGCCAAAGGCCCTGAAAACCTAAATCATGAATTGCCAGTCAAGGCGGTCGTATGCTTTTTCCATGTCAAGTTTGATGGCCACGTTCCCTCCCTCGACGGGAACTTCATGCACGTGATCATCTCTTCTCTGCGCAAGGAGGATGTTGTCTGTTATATGGCGGCCTTTGACGAACCCGCTTTGCTCTTCGGAGATAATCTTGGGGAGGAGATCAGACATCCGAGAGGCGACGATCTTGGATATAATTTTGTTGGTGAAGGTACAGAGACTGATCGGACGAAAGTCTTTGAAGTTTTTCGGATTTTCTTTCTTGGGGATAAGGATTATGTTGGCGCATGAAATTGACTTGGGATATCTAGCCCCTTGAAGGAAAGCGTTGTGGCTTCGACTAAATCATTTTGATGATGTTCCAGCATGTTCTGAAGAATACTCCGTTGAAACCGTCCGGCCCTGGGGCACTGTGCTCATTAATGGACCAGACCGCAGCTTTGACTTCCTCCACCGAAGTGGTGGTCAGCAGGGTCTCGTTGTCGTTATCACTAATGAGGGAAGGGATTACCGACAAAAGTGTCTCGTCGTGAACGATCCGCTCTTTGGTGAAGAGCTTGGAGTAGAAGTTCGTCGCCGCGGCCTGGATTCCTGCCTGGTCTTCAACTAGGTTGTCGTTGTCGTCGAGGATTCGGTGTAAATATATATATATATATATATAATATATATATATATTATATATATATATATATATATTTATATGTGTGTGGTGTGTGTGTGTGTGTGTGTGTGTGTACTATATCATACATATACTTGACAACCTATGATACCTTTATTTTACTTGATATCCATACTACATAGGCTCATAGGATACACAAAATGCCTATATCGTATAGTCAGTTTTTCTACCTGAAACCAATATTTTACCTATTAGACCTACTCACTAAATTCTAGGATTAAAGTATTTCGTAGTCCTTCGTAGCAGTTTTTCGAAACTTCAAATGGATCGTATTTTCGTGTCCGTAAGCTCCCGGAATCGCGAAAACACTGAAACGCTTTCGTCTTTCGGACACCTGACACTCAAACAGTTTAACAGAAAGTTCTTGGCCTATTAATATATATATTTGGAAAGCTAACTTCGATACGCTTCTTCTAAAAAAATGGAAGGTTAATTGGAGTCACGAGTTAGAAATTATGGCATTTCTAAATTGCAATGGCTACTAAAAACGTGGATGAATATTATGACAAATTTGAATTATTTTGGACAAAAGAACACATGTATACATCCAAATCTAACCGTGCGTATCATGAGATACCATGACACAACATCACTTATCCGATTTAGGACACACACAATTTTGATTGAAGAAAAATACGAAAATTTCTTTGGGGACACGTATCGAACACTTGGTGGTCACAAATTCAGATATTTTCTAATTTAGCCATAAAACTCACATAACTATTACTATAGGGCCTTCTAGTACCTAGTTCTTCTCTCTAAGGGTGGTCATTATCCGTGAATGGGTCCCTATAGATTTATTATGACAAATTAACAATAAAATTGACGGAAATAGGAATTTATATCTATTGAGAGACGGATTCCCAATGAAACTCCTCCAAAGGACACAAAATCAAGGGTTAGCACACTCCTCCTAGCAAAGCTCTCATCCATTATCCTTCTTGCTATTCCAAACTCCTATGCCTCCATGGAGATTGTAGTTGATTGAAAATGAAAGGATTTGATTATGGTTTGGTAGAGATTTGGGAAGAGAAAATTTTGAAAAAGAATGAGGCTAATGAATGAACAAATAAATGAGTAAACCCTAATAAAAACATGGCTCCTATAGTAGGATTTGGGTCATGATAAAATTTCAAATTTGTCCCTCTCTATTTGTCATAAATGGAATCTAATTAACTAAAAGAAGGAATCTCTACAACTAAAAGGAATATTCCTTTCATGACAACTAAACTTAATTAATTCTAATTGTTATGGTCATGACTAACAATAATTAGCACCAACACTTGCAAAATCTAATTGGCTATCCACTAACTAATATTAATATAATTCTAGACAATTACTAATACAAAATAATATATATAAAAAAATCAACCTAAAAAATTATCAAAATACCCCAATGTTGGAAAGTGGTAGTTACAATCCTACCCCCTAGAAAAATTTCGTCCTCAAAATTTAAATTGAAAGAAAGACACGAAATGAAGTATAACTCATGTTCCAAAAGATAGGTATCACTCATATATCTCGTCTCCTCCAATTCTCATAGTCCTCAGTATGGTTAAGCTGCCCCCATCAAATCATGGTCTTAAGAAAATTATATTTAAAATCATACAACGTACAATTATATTGAAAAGAACATCCAAGATTACCAATCATGAATGGTTATGGTTTATATCGATCATGATATTGCAATCTCTATCCAGGGTTACTACTAACTATACTATAACATAATATTACTAATGCAAACTATAAGATACTAGAAATCACACAGATGAATAAATAGAAAAGAAAGAAAATGAAAGGAGAACATCAAAACAGAACCTTCTAATACATCACCTATAGCATCGGTCCCCTCGACCGTCATTGTAAAAAATCTATCCTGCTGGGATGTCTCCCTCTACTGGTGCGGGATAATTTATTGTGCCACGAGTGGCCTATGTGGACCCCTCTCTTACTGTCTTAGACACCTGCACTCCTACTCTCATGATACTCCTTTAAAAATACTCTATATTAATATTATACTGATACACCTAGCTAATATTATCACTCTCAATAACACTCACTAATACTAAATTGATACGCTATACCTATCACTTATTACTCATGAATCATGATACATCCTAGACACTTGCACCTTCTAGGCACCCTTGGTACACAGTCACTAACGTCATAACTATATTAGACGCATGCTTGATACTCTAGGATACCAACTGTTAACTATACACCGAAACAGGTATAAATGGTACTACACTATGAGTTACCTCTAGGCTTATACATTAATACTTAGTGCTCACCTATCCAATGGAACTACTCACAGACTCAGAATCTATACTCCTAACAACCAACACTGGTACTGAAGGACACAAACCTATCTACAAGCTACCAAGCTACTACACTATCCAAAGAACTTTAGAACTAATAGAATTAAATCCTATAAGAAATTGGACTAGAGAAACTAAGGATATTTATACCTTGAGCTAATAAGTTAATGAAAATAAATTCTATTATAACCGAAATGGAATGACAAGGATGATATGTTAAGAACTAATTTAAGATACAATCTGATATTCATATATGTCTATCCGTAATAATGTTATCCAGAATCTTCGCCATGCTAGTAAGCATAACTGTGATAAACGATAGAGTATATGACTGAGGTATATACTTTTATAATTATGTTATATAGAATTCTCACCATGCTAGTCGGTATGACTGCGAGAAACTCTAATTCTATAACTAATATAAATATATCTAAAGTCAGGTTATATGTCTTCACCGTGCCAGCTAATATGGCTGCGATAAACTTTAGACTCCATAACCAAGCATACATTTAGCTTTCACACTGTCTCATCAAAATTTACCTTAACTTAGTCCATAAAATTTGACCGATACCAAATCAAAGTCAATAACGAACTCCAAGGATAAAATTCAACAACGACCAACAAGAATGAAATTCAACAATGAACAAGGAAGAATAGACAGAGATAAGTGAAAACAGTCTCTAAGATAGAGTTTATAGTGAGATTCTCAGGGGTTGTCCCAGGAATCTCTCAAGGAAT
>JANAVB010017807.1:10000-30995 GCA_029216955.1 Iris pallida
ATAGAAATGCTAGAGATGCCTGTTGACTTTTCACTGTAGAAATAATACATAAACTTAGTTTTCATACTAAGTTAAACACTAAGACACTAGGAGTACGACACGACTTTCTGACTGGACACCTAGCCAAATGATAACTTTAGCATAGAAGACCAGTGTGTGGTGACACAATACCCAAACTAACTTTTTAGGGTCTTTATACTAGTGTAGGGGGTGGTCTAATATACACAATAACTCAAAACAACACAAATATTGCAAGTCGTAACTATTCAATAAATGAATCAAACTGTACACTGTGTTCCAACAATTTTAAGATAGACAAAAAGCTGAATTTTACATAAAATAAAGTACCAAAATGATCCTTGTTAATTATAGAAATTTATAATAATTTTTCTAGAATTTATGAACCCTCATAGATATTTATTAAAATCAGCAAACATAGGTATCCTGAAAATGAGTTCTGTTTTCCTATTTTTTTAAAATGCCAAAAGTACTCACTAAATGCTGGAACAATTTTATTAAATTAGCTAAATTAACATAGTATTTAAATACAATTTTACCCAGATTTTTGTAGCACTTAAAATATATATAAAAATTCAAAAATAGCAAGTAACATTTCTGGAAAATAATTAATTAATTATTTACTATTTTGTCCACGTATTTGAAATTGAACCGAAGTCCAGATACGGGACCCAAAGCCATGAATCAAGTCCAATATGACTTGTACAGAATCTGAATGTATTAGACACAATTGGGCCCAAAAACCCATGCTAGATTTGGACATCAATTTGCCATAATTTATAAAATCAGGAATTTAAATATGTATATAATATATTTAAAGTGGCAAAATATACAAGTCACAAAATTATATAATAAAATAACTTGTGAATTTAAAATAACTTGTGAATATTATGTATATATATATATATATAATAAAATAACTTGTGAATTATATATATTATATATATATATATATATATATATATTATATATATATATATATCTATATATATATATCTATATATAATAATATATATAAAATTATATAATAAAATAACTTGTGAATTATAATGTACAAAATTATATAAAATAACTTGTGAATTATATAATATATATATATATATATATATATATATTATCTATATATATATATATATATTATACAAAATACATAACTATTTATGTTACATATATAATGAATATATAGTTATTTATGAATATATATAATTTTATATCTATTATATTTTTTTTATTATATATAATATATAATATTATATATTATATAATATATATATATATATATATGTTATTCTATATATATTATATTATATAACATATATTATAAATAATATCTATATAATATATATATATATATATATATATATTATTATAATATATATATATATATAATATATATATATAACTTATATAATATATATCTTATATATAAAATATAATCTATATATATATAATAATATAGATATATATATATATATATATATATATATATCTATATATATATAAAATAAATATCATAATACATATATAATATATCTAATAAATAAAACAAAAACAAAACAAAACAACAAGAAAGGAAAAGGGGGGCTCGAACTTGGCCATGGGGGAAGGGGGTTTAACCACGCTCGGGCTAGCCAAGGGTCAGCTCGAGTTAGTGATAAGGGTAGGGTTAGGGTTAGTTTTATTATAGGTTTTAGGTTAATGGGTTTGAAACCGAGAGCCCAAAACTAAACCATTAAGATATTCTTCGTGTCCTGACAGTTAAGGACACGAAGAACGGTCGAGTCCAAGTGTCCGGTCGTGCACGACACGCACGACTCGAACTAGCCGTGTCCATGCCCATCACTGGGTTCCTTATGTCCTGACGAGTCCAGTAATGTGAACATGAGACACAACCACACAGAGACTAATAGACACGTACGTGTCTGAGAGGCGTGGCCTTCGGGCGTTGTACGGCAGAGGAGTCGTCGAGGTGGTCGAAGAAAAATAGGACGGGTTCAGCTCGTTGAGACGCGTCGGTTGGCGGTGGTGTTCGTCGGGAAGCGGCTCTGGTCGACGGAAACCTAGATCTAGGGTTCCGGCGAGGATGGTCGGAGAAGACGAAGTGAGGGCGGTGGCTAGGGCGCTGTGGTGGTCGTAGAGAGTCTAGGGTTAGGGTTTGGGGTCGGGGACTTTTATAGGGAAGTAGGTTAGCCAAATTAGGGTTTTAGATTAGGATTAGGGTTAGGGTTTTGGTCTGAGATTAGTCGGAGACGATGACAGCAAGACGGTCATCGGGTTAGGATTTTACGAAACCCCCCCAAAAAAATCAATAATTACAAAAAAAAACCCAGCCGCCTTAGTTAATGCAAATCCCAATTTGCATACACACCCCCGCCGTTGCTCTGTACAAAAATTAATTTGCACAGACAATTCGGATTTTACAAACAGTGATTAAAATAATTGAAATAATTATAATTGATATTAAAACAATTTAATAAATTACAAAATGATATATTTGCTTTAAAAATTAATTTAAAATCATTTAAAAATTTTAGAAAATTCCTAATAATTATATTAATTCATTTTTAAGATATAAATGCCATTTAAAATTAAAAAAATATTATTTAAAATCTAAGGGCTTACAAATCTTCCCTCCTTGAAAAATTTCGTCCTCGAAATTCACAAGGATAGAAGACTGTACAAACATTCAAATATAGCAAGTAATGCAAACAAATGACTAAGGCTATTATTAAGACTAACCTCTAGGGTATCAAGCGGGAACGGGTGGTTCCCTCGCAGTGTTGGGTCGAACAAGTAAGGATATCTCTCCCTCATGTCCGACTCCCTCTCCCAAGTAGATTCCCCGGAAAGTGACGGCTCCAAGATACTCATACTAAGGGAATTACTTTGTTCCTCAGCCTCTTCTTCCTCCTGTCCAATATCTCTACTGGCTGCTCAGTGACTGCAAGGCTCGGTCCGATCTCCAACTCTGAATGATCTAGCAAATGACTGGGGTCCGAAACATATCTTCTCAGCTGAGACACATGAAGACATCGTTAACTCCTGCTAGATTGGATGGAAGTGTAACTCTGTAAGCTAACCTCTCCGATCCTGCCAAGTATCTCGAACGGCTCGATGTATCTGGGGCTCAACTTGCTCCTCGTCCAACCGGATCATCCCTCTAGAAGGTGATATCTTCACTAGCACCATCTCCATCAGCGAACTCCATCGGTCTGCAACTACCATCGGCCAGTGTTTCTGCCTGTCCTGAGCAACTCTGATCCTGTCTCTGATCATCCCGACCTTCTCTGCTGTATTCGTGATCATCTTTGGCCCAAGCATAACTCTATCCCCAACATCGTCCCAAAAGAGCGGTATACGACATCGTCGTCCATAGTGCCCTCGAAAGGAGACATACCGATGCTGGCTGGGAGCAAGTACTGATTCTAACACTAATATATGAACAAATGAACAGAAGTGTAATAAACTGGAATCATGGCATATCATGGTTTAATTGATTCTTTTAGAAATGACAACATATATTTGTTTAAAAGTTTAAAACCGTAGCATGTACGTGATCGTCAATAGGTAAATAGGATGTATAGTGGTACATATCAAGTTTTTTGGAATGCACATACGTGCACTAACGGCATCGTGTATATCCATACACAAACGCAGGATCAGAACATACAGCAAAGTTATATATAGAATGTTACCGTACGTGGTAAATAAATAAGGGAAGGGGCATGATCACGTACTCTACTAACAGTTTCCCCTTAACCCGTTGTTAAACATGTGGATATGTAAAAACTGTCCTAAGCATGGTAGGGACATGAAAGTAATACAACATGTGAAGATTTAACTTGCTACCCCAAGGATCAGCATTAACATTGTTGAATCACAATTTATTGTTATAGCAGTATGTAAAGTTTGTAGAAGTACTTGCCTTTAGCAAAGCAAAGCAGGATAGAAATACTAGAGATGCCTGGTGACTTGTCACTGTATAAATAATACATAAACTTAGTTTCACACTAAGTTAAACACTAAGACACTAGGGGCGACACGACTTTCTGACTGGACACCTCCAAATGATGACTTTGCATAGGAGACCAGTGTGTGGTGACATAATACCCAAACTAACTTCTAGGATCTTTATACTAGTGTAGGGGGTGGTCCAATACTACAATAACTCAAAACAACACAAAACATTGCAAGTCGTAACTATTCAATAAATAAATCAAACTGTACACTATGTTCCAATAATTTTTAAGATAGACAAAACTCAATTTTACATAAGATAAAGTAAAAAGAGATCCTTGTTAATTATAGAAATTTAACTAATTTTTTTGGAATTTATAAACCCTCATAGATATTTATTAAAATTAGCAAACAGGTATCCTGAAATGAGTTCTGTTTTCCTATTTATATATATATATATATATTCTATATATATATATATTATATTATTATATATATATATATATATATATATATATATTATAATATATTTTATGTGTAAATATATTATATATATATATATATATATTATATATATATATATATATAATTATATATATCTATATATATATATATATATATATATATATTATATTTAGTATTATATATATATTTAATTATATAATATATATATAATATATAAATAAAAACATATATATAAAAATATATCTATATATCTATATATCTATATATATATATATAATTATATACATATATATCTAATAAAATAAAACACAACACAAGAAGGAAAGGGGGCTCGAACTCGGCCAGGGGGGAAGGGGGTTTAACCACGCTCGAGCTGGCCAGGGTTCAACTCGAGTTATGTGATAGTGGTAGGGTTAGGGTTAGTTTTATTATAGGTTTTAGGTTAATGGGTTTGAAACCCGATAGCCCAAAAACTAAACCCATTAATATTCCTCGTGTCCTGACAGTTAAGGACACGAAAACGATCAAGTCCAAGTGTCCGGTCGTGTACGACACGCATGACTCGAACTAGCCATGTCCATGCCCATTAGTGGTTCCTTGTGTCCTGACGAGTCTAGTATGTGAACACGAGACACAACACGACACAGAGAGTATACACGTACTGTCCGAGGGCGGTGGCGTTCGGGGGCATTGTATGCAGAGGAGTCATCGGGGGGTCGGAGAAAAATAGGACGGGGGTCAGCTCGTCGAGACGCGTCGGTTGGCGGTGGTGGTTCGTCGGAATCGGCTCTGGTCGACGGAAAACCTAGATCTAGGATTCCGACGAGGATGGTCGGAGAAGACGAAGTGAGGGCGGTGGCTAGGGCGCTGTGGTGGTCGTAGAGATCTAGGGTTAGGGTTTGGGGGTCGGAGACTTTTATAGGGAAGTAGTCGGCCGAATTAGGGTTTTTAGATTAGGATTAGGGTTAGGGTTTTGGTCGGAGATTAGTCCGTGACGATGACAGCACGGCGATCGTCGGGTTAGGCTTTTACAGAAAACCCCCTCCCAAATCAATAATTGCAAAAAACCCAGCCGCCTTAGTTAATGCAAATCCTAATTTGCATACACCCCCCCGTTGCTCTGTGCAAAAATTAATTTGCACAGACAATTCAGATTTTACAAACAGTGATTAAAACAATTGAAATAATTACCATTTGATATTAAAACAATTTAATAATTATAAAATGAATATTTTTACTTTAAAATTAATTAAAAATCATTTAAAAATTTTAAAAAAATTCCTAATAATTATATTAATTCATTTTTAAGATATAAATGCCATTTAAAATTATGAAATATTTATTTAAAATCTAGGGGCTTACAATTAGTATATATATTTGGAAAGCTAACTTCGATACGCTTCTTTTAAAAAAATAAGGTTAATTGGAGTCATGAGTTAGGAATTATGGTATTTCTAAGTTGCTATGGCTACTAAAATATGGATGAATATTATGATAAATTTGAGTTATTTTGGAAAAAAAGAACACATGTATACATTCTAGTCTGATCGTGCATATCATGAGATACCATGAAACAATATCGTGTATCCTATTTAGGACACATACACATAATTTCAACTCAAAAAAGACACGGAATTTTTTTTTGGGAACACGTATCGAAACTGGTGGTCACAAATTTAATTTTTTCCAATTTAGCCCCGAAAACTCACATAACCATAGGGCCTTCTAGTACCTAGTTCTTCTCCCTATAGGTGGTCCTTAGCTATGGATGGGTACCATATAGTTTTATTATGACAAATTAAAATAAATTGATGTGAATAGGAATTTATACCTATTGGGAGATGGATTCCCAATGAAACTCCTCCAAAGGACACAAAATCAAGGATGGACATACTCCTCCTAGCAAAGCTCTCCTCTAATGTCCTCCTTGCTATTCCAAACTCCTATGCCTCCATTGAGATTGTAGTTGTTTGGAAATGAAAGGATTTGATTAGGATTTGGTAGAGATTTGGAAAATTTTGGGAAGAGAGAATTTTGAAAAAGAAGGAGACTAATGAATGAACAATGAAATGAGTAAACCCTAATGAAAATATGGCTCTTATAGCAGGACTTGGGTCATGATAAAATGTCAAATTTGTCCCTCTCCATTTATCATGAATGGAATCTAATTAACTAAATGTCACGACCCGCATCCACTATGAGGGTACGAGAACGTAACAACGCCCAGCCTACGCCGCAGTGTCGGCGTAGAACGCTGTCCTAGGTCAATCATCTAACAATATAAAGGTACCTGTACAGTATATACGCTCCGAATGGAGGTGACATAACAGAACAGTCTCAATCACATCTAAGGCAGATACAGAATAGTAAAGGTAGATAGAGAGATCAAAACCACAATATAATACAAATGAGAGAGAATTCGTGTCTAAGATATCAACTCAAGAACATCCAGCTCAATACGAGTCTCTAAATATAACTACATCTCAGAACAACAACTGAAATTCAAATAACACAATACTGAAAGAAAAGCTAAAGCCTAGCTATCTAGCCTAGACTCTGGGAGTAGCATCCTGTACTGCAGCTGGATCCTCCAGAGGAACCAGGTCGCAGGTGTCATCTAAGCCTGCTCCGTAATAGGTGGAACATAGGGCCTCCTCCTCATCCTCTGTAATTTTTCAACAGGTCCAGTCAGGACAGGAGCGAGTACAGTACACTCAACAGATCATAGCAGGTTAGAAATATAATCATGCAGTAAAGTAAGATACATGAACTGAAGAAATACAGTATGTAAATAGAGAGAACTGTAATAGAAATATCTACTATACATAGAGAACTAATAGTGACTAGTGAGTCAGAGTAAATATAAACATGTGAATGGCATAGGAGATTCATGACTACAGCTAAGAGAGTGATTCATGACTACAGCTACTTGGATAATATTCACATGTCTATTTATACTCCCCTATCCCCAATCAATACACAAAATCTGTTCAAGTTATGTTAAGATTCGTGAAACTTCACATGGCTCATAAAAAGTGATACGTGAAGGTGATTCATGATGGCTCTGTGAACATGAGAGTACATGTGTCACAAGCGATTCGTGAATCAGAGAAAGCATAGAGATACGTGATGATTCGTAAAACGCACAAAATATGCAGTATCCGATGCTCCCGAGGGGTAACATCTCATGAAAATCCATATAGTACCAATCCGTGTGACCAACGTGACAGTATCAAGTAAGTAATTTAAAGCAGGAAAATAATTCTAAGCAGGATATGAAATGATCAGAGAATGTACTCGCCTGGTATCCTGAACGTCCGAAGAGAATATACTGTCCGAGGAGTGGTGTCTGTCTCCTATAGAACAGTACAAGTCACAAGAAATCTAAAATAAGGAAATAGACTGCTACAATGCATCTATATGAAGTTTGGGGTCAATCCAGGCTAAAGTCAACCTTTGGTCAACTCTAGTCAACCCTAACAGTCAAACTAGGTCAGTTCTAGTCTAAAAGTCAAACTAGGTCAAACGAGGTTAAACTTGGTCAAACTAGTCTAGGTTGGTCAAATCTAGGCTTAACCAGTCAATTCTAGGTCAACTAGCTAAAAACCACACAAGTTACCTATCCTAGTGATACACACATGCCATAGGCCAAATACCTAGGCTAAATGAAATCCTACCTCACAACCTACTACACATTACACATAGGCTAGTATAACTATCACCCACATAATATATATATATGTAAACACACATACATGTATATACATGTAAATACACATGTAAAATAGATTAGGAAATATCTATCTTATATATATATACATATATATTCACTCACATACTATTATCTGTATACCCACATAAGTATATGTGTAATATATATACACATTTAGATAGAGGGGGAGGGGGGAAAAAGGCATATGTGTGTGTTAGAGAAGAGTGCAATATAAGAAAAACAGTATGTGTGTGTGTGTGGACATTTAAGAGTGTGAGTGTATGTGTGGTGAGTAATGAGGGAAATGTGAGAGTGTGAGCAGTGAACAGTGTATCAGAAAAATCAAAATCAAGTGTGTGTGTGTCAAAATGTGATATCTTAGGTTCACTCTAAGTGACAGTGTCATGTAGGGAAACAATGTATCATGTGTCTCAGGTTACACCAATTGACAGTGTAGGTTATACATGGGTGGTCATGAGTGTTAGACAAATTCATTTCAGTTTTTTAGTCCTAACTAACATTCAGTTAAAAAGGAAGATTTCAGTCCAAATTTGCAACACAAAAAAACACCAAACAGTTGAACAAAAGTCATGTGTGTGTGGACGTATCAAACCAAGTGACACTAGGTGACAGATGTGTGTTTGTGTGATGGAAAAACTGGAAAATCAGTGACTGTGTAGGAGTGTGTGTGTATATGACTTGTGTGTGTGTGTGACTGTGTGAATGTGAGAGTGGGTGAGGGGACTGTCCTGATGACAGGAAGGCTAGGGTGTGTGTTAAGAGTGTGAGAGCAACCCAAAATCCAACATATACCTATATCACAGATTTCAGAAAAAAGGAGGAACCAATACAGTTTTTACTTAACAAACTAGATTTTATCAAAAAATCAATGAGAAGGAAAAGGGAATCAAAACAGTCCATCCTACCCTACACTCAGGTTCTTATGAACTCAGACTAGAGTTCAAACATGAAATTTCATAGTTAAATCTCAGTTTTGAGTTCAATCTTGACAGTTCCTATCCCATCCAAAAACCAATTTGAAACCCAATTTTCAAAACCCAAACCTAAATCATCATTTCAGCATTATAATATACATGTCTATGAATTAATTCTTGGTAATTGACATCACAAACAACTTGGAATCAAAATCAATTCAAAAAAAACAAAACAGGAGCTGTGGTATCAGTTTAATGAAACCTATAGCTCAATATGCAATTCGAAGACTAAAACTCAAGCAAATCACAACCTTATCATGATCATCATCTATTACATATCTATGTGAACTAAACTTAATCACTTAACATCATTAAAATCAGTAAAATGACAGATTACAAATCAGAAAAATCAGTTTCAGAACAGAGTATCAGTGTTCTAACAGTGTACCATGGGAATTCAGAATTTTGAATCATTAAACCATCTAATTTACAATTAACAAGTTGGTAAATAATGTAGCATAGTGTAGGGGTCCTAAGAGTCATCTCGTGTCCAAAAATTGGACACGAGTCGTGTCCAAATAGATGCACGAACACAGACACGTACTGTGCACAATTAACCGTCGTGCACGCGTGCACGCACGTATAACACGCGACACACACGACACGACACGTGCTCGTGTCCACAGGTGCCTAGAATAGGGCTAGGTCTGTATCAGCCTGTAACGTGTCCACGTGACACACAGACACGACACGAGCCCCGTGTCAGCAGCGACTGTGTGCGTGCACAGCTGCCTGCGCGCGACAGTGCACGGCCAGTGCGGGGGCGATTGCGCCACGTACACTCCACGAGGTGCTCCCAAATTTTAGGAGCACGATGACAGTCGTTGCCCCTACGGGCTCGTGCATCGTGTCCACGTGCAAAACACGACACAAAAGGACACAAAACACTAGGACACCTTCACAAAAATTGATACACATCAAGATCTACAAATCCATGTAATTACATTTCAAAATATAAAAATAAATTCCTATGTGGTATTTCTACAAACACCTAGTATACCTATCATGATACGTGTCCGATACGGACACGAAATGGACACAAATTGTGTCCAAATTTTGGGGACAGCTAGGAAACCATAAAACCTAATCTTATATGCAAAGAATCAGAAAAACTATGAGTTTTGATAATTTACCTATTGAGTATCAAAATTTAAGAAAAGCTTCAAAGAGGGGATTCCAAATGGCAACTCCAATTCTCCAAATGGCATACAAACTGAGGTGCTCCTCCAAAATTAGTATATAAACATAAATTAGGTCCTATTGCAAAAGACTAGGACTAAAAAGGAGCTAAAATGAATTAATTAGGAATTTCTAAGGTTGGGGATTTACCTCCTTCTAAACTTGAGATCTATTTCCTAGAGAGGCTAACCCTAAATGAAGGAGGCATTAAATAGGGCTGGGAATCCCTAGGTTGGCTACCATGGGTGGGTTTAATTTGATTTTGGGCCTAAGTCATGGGCCTATGGCTTAATCACAAGTCTCAAAATTGATAAATCATAAGTCATTGACTTAAGCCATAAGTCATGAACTAATTTCACTTAAGTAATCCTTCCTACCTTAAAACTAATTCCTAATGACTAAAAGTAGGTTAACTAGAGTTAGGCTAGGGTCACCAACTAGGGTTAGTTCTAGGTTAGACTACAAAGTCTCAACTAGTCAAGACTAACATAGCACATAGCAATATTTAATTAATATTAAATTCACACAAATTCTCATAAATCATAATAAATTCAAATAAATCCTAAATTCTCAAAATACCCTCTAGGCTAAAATGTACTAGTCAAACATCCTAATCATATGGCTAGGCTCTAAGGGTACACTAATCAAACACCAAAATCATAAGCCATAACTTAAATAGTTTTAAATGATTAAAAATTACCAAAATTATATTATCATTTAAATATCATAATTAAATAAATTAAAATAAAAAATTCAAAATTACCCTCATTTTAGAAACTGGGTGTTACACTAAAGGAAGGAATCTTTACAACTAAAAGGAATATTCCTTTCATGACAACTAAACTTAATTAATTCTAATTGCTATAGTCATGACTAACAATAATTAGCACTAACACTTGTAAAAATCTAATTGGGTAGCCACTAACTAATATTAATATAATTCTAGGCAACCAATAATATAAATAATATAAAAAAAATCAACCTAAAAAATTACCAAAATATTCCTATGTTGGAAAGTGGTAGTTACACCTGCTGTATTTATGAGTTGCCTGAACATGGTATTTCCTCAGTAGCTGGAACAATTATGGTAGTTTGATTACATTTTGTCGTAGGTAGCATATTTCATAGAAGGGTGATTATCTAATGATATATGAGTAGGATAGAACATATCTACTAGAAAGACCGACTAGAACAGAGAGGCATTACACTTTTATAGGAGTTTCAATTTAGTAGAAAGTCCCTCTTAATTAATGGACATATATTGCTACCCCTGCCAAAACAGATAGGGTGAACTAGAGATTTTACATATCCATAGAGATTTATTAGAAGAATAAGAATATAATTTTTTCGGATGACTAGAAATACGATATTAAAGGATATACAATTGAACCCTAGTTATAGTTTCCTAAGTTAAAATAGGACCACCCTTGTGGTAGACTTTAGAAAGTATGACTTACAACTTTTGTTATAGGTAGAATGGTTTGCTAAGCCATGTACTTAAGACTGGACTTAAGTTCAGGTAGAACCATTATAGCGTGAATTTTGTTTGAGGGATATAGTAGTTCATGCTTTGCAGGACTAGGTAAATAACAATGGTGGGTAGAATCTTTATAAATACTTTTCCAAGGTATAAGTCAGAACGTAGCAGAGTATAAGGCCTAATCCTAGTAAGCAAGCCTGAAAATTAGACTAAACCTTACTAGCTTTTACTTAAGATGGAGTCTATAGTAGAAGTACCAGAAGAATTAATATCGAAAGATTATATCAGGCTATTAGGTGGCTTTAGAATATTGGATATGATAGACAAAATTGAGTTAGACTAGCCTTGAAATGACCTCTAGAAGGCCAAGACTATAAGGTTGACCAATAGGTTTATGCATTTGATTAGCTCAGACTCAACCTTTACCCAACATATTGGTGAAAAAAGAGTTAGGACATTGGTAAGATTATTATCGATTGCTAAGAGGATGTTATATGACTTATTGAAGTATAATGAAGAGCTTAGAGAACTAATAGGTATCATGGAATAACTGTGAATATTTCTATCTATTTGGTTAGTCATAGATAAAGACTCAAAAGCCAAGTTAGAAGCCTACCACTAAATTAGTAACCATTGACATTATAGGTAGTGTTGGAGAAGTGACATATCACCCTGCATTGTTCCATCTCTAGAGCGAGTGCATGATGTATTCAATGTTTCGCAGTAGAGGAGGTATATGACCGATCCCAGTCATGTGGTTAACCATTCCGAGATCACAGTAAAATTGAGTCTTTCATATGAGAACCAGCCAGTCGGGATACTGGATACTAGTGAGAATATATTGAGGAAAAAGGCTATCAGATCAGCCTGGTATCATGGGATCATTACTCCATAGAAAATCTACTTGGGAGCGTGAAGATTCCATATGAGAATTTATCTGCGTTTATTCGAAGAATCTGATAAGATTCTAAAACTAACTTTATGCCATAACTTTACAAGTTCTAGTTCTAGTCATAGTCTTAATTTCGAGGACGAATTTTTTAAAGGTGGGTAGAATATAAACTCATTTTTTTTTAAAAATATTTATTTTTTAATTTTATTTATAGGATGGTGAATATATCTCTATATTTTTATAGTTAAAATTATTTAATAATGTGCATTTAATTCTGTGATCCAAATTTATTCATAGTTCCTTTTAGCATCTACAATATTTGGAATAATATTTTAAATTGTTTGTTTATTATTTCTATAAAAAATTAGAGCATGTTTGGTTAGTTATTATAACTCACTTTTCTCAGTTATAAAGTAACCAGTTCAGTAAATAATGTTTGGCAGAAAGTTTTTAAGAGATATGCACTTCAAAAAAAATTCTAACTCAACTTTTAAACACTCATTTCTCAAAGCATTCCAAAGCAGTTTTCTCAAAACTCTTCTTTTAATTTTTTGCACTGTTGGTGGCCCAACCCCCCTCAAACCAAACAAGGACCTTCTCCAGTTCCCTCTAATATTCCACTCTTCTCTTCTCCATTTCTAAGAGCGAAGGAGATGAGGTCCAGCCTTGGAGGGCGACTCGAGAACGAGGACGGCGGAGACAACCGGCAATACGTGCACGTGCCCTGACCGTGCGGTTTCCGTGCAAGCACGTTCTCTTTGTCCTCCTATGCGTGCTCGACGTCCCCCTCAACGACCCCTACCTCATGCACCTCCGCGACGGCAGGCTAGCCGTGCCAAGTCTCGCGGCTGCTCGCCCTGCACACTACGGCCGACACGCTCGTGGGAGCCCGTCGACGTCAGACGACCGAGCGCATCATCTGTGCCTCAGCCACCGCCTCGCCCTCCTCCACCGCTCCTCGTCCTCCACCACCACTCCCCCTCGAAGATCCCAGCTTCCTCCTCCTCCTCACAGCGTTCGGTGACTCCTCCTCCTCCTCACAGCGTTCGGTGACTCCTCCTCCTCCTTCATACACAGCTCCAGCGGCTCCTCCTCCATATGGCAGCGTCGTCTCCACCACCTCCTCTTCCTCCTCTATATGCAGCGACGGCAGTGGTGATCGAGATCTGGCTACAAGGATACAGAATGGACACAAATGGCAGTGATTGAGATCATGATCGAGATCTCGCCACGAACGGCGGTGACGAGTCGGAACCACTCGACCACCTCCGGGCTTCGACTTCGTCTTCGTTGGACACATGGATATATTGGACACATGGATAGAATTGAGTTGACATGAGACAAAATATTTTGCTGGACACACGGATACAGAATTGACACAGAAACACAGTTAAAAAAATTAG
The DNA here is from genome assembly GCA_029216955.1 of Iris pallida. Taxonomy (NCBI): domain Eukaryota; kingdom Viridiplantae; phylum Streptophyta; class Magnoliopsida; order Asparagales; family Iridaceae; genus Iris; species Iris pallida. The sequence goes on from JANAVB010017807.1 coordinate 24,102, forward strand.
TTTCTAACAACATTCACTACTAAAATACAACGAATTAGCGACGGCCATATCCGTCGCTAATCCGTCGGAAATCGAATTAATGACGGATTACCGACAAATTTTGCTAAAAAATCCGTCGAGAAATAGTCCGTCGCTAAAATAGTCCGTCGCTAAGTTGTCGTCATTCGATTGCTTAGCGACGGATTACCGTCATCAAGAATCGTACATTTAGCGACGGCTACCCGACAAATTTTCGTCAAATCAAGTATCAGAAAGTTTTTGATACTACTTTTTAGCGACAGACTAGTCCGTCGGTAATATCGGTAACTGCATATCAGAGATTTTTTGATTCACCAAATTCGTCGCCAATTCATCGCTAGTACTCAACGGAAGAACGACGGTTTAGCGACAAAATATCCGTCGCTTAGGTTCCGGAAATCTTTTTATTTCCAGACCCTTATCGACGGATAATTCATCGCTAATCCGTCGACATCCATCGCTAACTAAAAATTCTCCAGTTAGCGACAGAATATTCCGTCGCTCAGCCGTCGTCTTCCGTCGCTTGGTAGTCGCAAGTCCGTCGCTAACTGAAAAAGTTTTAATTTTTTACATAAAATAGAGCATTCCCTGTTCATACAACATCTGAAATATCGAAACATCATAATATGCATCACACCTCACACAAACCAACAAACCAATATACATCACACACCAATATACAAATATCTATCACGAATACATCACACAAACCAACATACATCAATGAGACCCGGAGCAACCCTCCGTTGAATTTCTAGATAGATAATAAACAAGTCTAGATAATAACATCCAAAAATCCAAGTCTAGAAAATAATCATGTCTAGAAAATAAAAAACATCAAGAGTTGTAAAACCATCCAAGTCAAACCCAGAAATGTCTACCGAAAACAACGGTCAAAAATTAATCATATATATATTTACTGTCCTCTACGTAGGCCCAGAGAGATCTTTTTTCTCAGCCATTGCGCATAAGTAGGATCCATGCCAACAAGATCAATATCCAGGAGATGGATGACTGGAACTCCCAGTACAACTGCCCTGGTGCCACCTCCTCCTTCACAGCTATCTCATCTTTAGGAATCACTTCCTCCTTAATAGTAGGAGGAAGTTCTTCCTTGACCTGTGGTACCTCCTCAGCAGCAGGAGGAAGCACTACCTCCTAAGCAGCAGGTGGTACCACTACCTCCTCAGCAGCCATCTGTGCCTCTCTCAAGCGACGTGCTCGGGTCATATGTGTCATCTGGTAAGATTGATGGAAACATGGAGATTAATTTGGGATTCAACAAAATGATAGTTTAGACGTGTAATGTGGAAGATTCATTGTTGTATGAAAATTAATTAGTAGTTAACATATTTACATTTAATTTAATTTCAATCATCTTCTGAAAATTCATCTTCTTCGTCCTCCGCATCCTCATCTTCCTCTTCCTTTCATCTTTGCTTTCATCTATTTCATTTTCCTCTTCGGATACTTCAACCTCTTCTACATGATTAGATGTGTAATATGAAACTTGTAACCACGTCCAACGGTGAATGACCCTCCAACGGTGAAAGACCCTCAGTAGTCTTGCCTTAAACTTGAAGCCATTAACGATATAGCCTGACAGTACGGAATGAAGCCATAACGACATAGCCTGATTAGGATCTTCTGGATCAAAATTAGGCCATGTCGCATCGTACACCATATCATGTCTTTCCGTATATAGTTCACCTTGCGATGACCACATTCCGTAATCATGTACGAATTTTTTTTCCTTCTAATCAAAATTTTGGCTTGCCCTACCACCAATTAAAATTTTGCGGACATAGCCTGATCGGGATTAGAATCCTTTCAAATGAATTTTGCTCGTCCTACCACCAATCGAAATTTTTTTTCCTTCTACTATGTGAATGTGAAGCTCTGCTTTACGTTTGGTTTTATATTATGCTCTGGTAGAACAAGCCATGAGATTCATGGTGATACTGATTCTGATATCGATCCTTGGTTGATATTAATATTTTCATACTTCTCTGCGCTTTGGTTGAGATGTATCATATGATGCGAAATAGTTCGCCTCATGACCCGAATAAGAAGAAGGGAAGTAGGGAGGCTCACTCTATACACACATCCGCCTACGATATACACTCTATACACTTACTTATGCAAGCCTTTTGAGGTAATCAGCATTATATATTTTCGAAAAAATCTATAACTCTGAGAGGCCGAAAAGACTTGGCATAAGTAAATTTAATTTTCAACACTTATCTAGCTACTATTAAGATATCTTATATATATCCTTTAGGATAGCCACTCTATACCAAGGTTCGCAGTATCGGCAAGGTTCTAAACAGCGGTAGGCGGGTGCGCGGCGGAGAGAGTCCGCATACGCCTAGTCACCGTCTAGACGTCGCCTAAGCGCAATACCGATACTCATAAAAATAGTCCAATATCGACCCCCTCTACTTGGTCGCTCTACTTCTCCTACTTCTCAAAAAGGCCCCCTCTCTGACCCCCTACTACTTCCGCAGGGGGGATATAAAATAACCATAGTGGATGTATTGTTACTCTTGCTCCCATCAGGATAAATCTGACCCCTTCCCCTGTTCCTACCTACATATATCAGATATTTTAAGAAGTGAACGTCTTTCTTCGTAGTGGGCTCAGGGGAAAGAATGGGAAAGATGATTTCACTATATTTTTGACCGGGAACAGGACCTATTACAAGGATTCTGGCTCGTCCTACCACCAATCTTATATATCCTTCTAGGATACTCACTCTATACCAAGTTTTGCAGTATCGGTAAGGTTCTAAACGACGATAGGCGGGTGCACGGCAGAGAGAGTCCGCCTACCGCCTAGACGCCTAAGTGCTCAATACCGATACTCATAGAAATAGTCCGATACCGAGACCGATATCGATTCTTAAACTCATAGGAACCCTTCCAAAGGTGGAATTGACTCGATTTGAACCCATAGGAACCCAAATTGAACCCTCATGACCTGAATTAAACCCATAGGATAATGTGGTTAACTCACCTCCACTGATAGATATATATATATATATATATATATAGATATATATATATATATATATATATAAATATATATATATATATTATATATATATATTTATATATATTATATATATATATATTACCCAATATATATATATTATATATATTATATATATATTATATATATATATATATATATATACCCAATATATATATATATATATATATATATATGGGTATATATATATATATATATATATTATATATATAATATATATATTATATATAATATATATATATCTATATATAATATATCTATATATATATATTATATATATTTTAACCAAACAGCATTTTTTGAATAATAAAAGTGGCTCGTGACGAGCAATACAGGTACCAGGGCCTAAAACACACAAAAAGCCCTAGTAGGCAAAGTAGAAAACATAAAGGTAAATTCGAAATTTCGAAAAATTTTGAAATTGAATTGATAGAGGGTCTGCAAAATATACAAAGAGGGCGGTGTGGGCGCTCGGCCCTAGGGGGCACACTGCGGAGAGTTTTTTTTTGGTGAAACGCCAAACCGAAATTCAAAAAAAGAATTTTGAATTTCAAAAGAAAGGTTTCACGTGGGCGGGGTTGGGCCCGAGGGGAGCGACGCTCTGCACGAGAAAGGGGCGCGTAACCCGATGGGCACGCTGCACGAGAGGGTACGCAAACCGGGGCGGGGGCGTAAACCGAGGCTCAGAAGGGAGAGGCCGATCCGTCGAGGAGATGTTCGCCAGCGGGGACGGCTGCTCTGGCAGGGGGTAGGCAAGCCGCGGCGTGGGGACGCCCGGCACCGCCGGAGGCGAGGGAGACCCGGGAAGGAGCCGCTGGAGGGATCGCTGGAGAACGTTGGGGCGCGGCCGCCGTAGGCGATGGGGGGGCGAAAACGTTGCGTTAGGAGCGAGGAGCGGGGGGGGACGCCGGCGAAGGGTCGGCACGCAGCGCCGCCCGAGAAGGAGAATGGCCCACGCGGACCAAGGTGGGCGCACGGCCCAAAGCGGCAGGGGTGGGGCCGGAGGGAGCGCAGGGACCGAGGGGGCGCCTCGGGTCTCCCGCGAAGGGGGGGGGTCTCGAGCCATCGAGGGACGCCACGTCGCCGGGGGCTACGACGTCGGGAGAACGCCGAGCTACGCCGCGGCGGCGGCGCGGGACGACGCCACGACGGCAGGGGGAGGGGGACCTGTGGGGGCCAACCTCAGGGAAGAGGTGCGCCGTGGGGGCTGGAGCCGCGGGCCACGGGGGCGCCGGAGGAGGTAGCTCGGACGGGGGACGGAAGAGGGGGGGATAGGATGGGGAGGATCCGGCGGAGCACGCGCACGCCTGGGGAAAGGAGGGTGCACGGCCGGCGGGGGCCGCTCAACGGCAAGGAGGGGGGCTCTCGAGCATGAGCCGAAGCGATCGCCGTAGCCCGGAGGGAGGCTGGGAAGCGGCCAGGGGAGGAGCCAACCGGCAACGAGTAGGGTGGGGGGCGCTCCGCAGGGGGCCGCGGGGCCACGAGCGTCCAAGATGGGAGGTCCGCCGCCGGTGGTAGAGACAGGGCGGCAGGGTGGGAAGCCCCTGGGAGGCGGGGGCAGGGAAAGGGGGGCCGCTCCTGGGGACGTCCACCGCTCTCGGGGCGGGCGAGGGGTCCGAGGTGGGTGAGAGGGGCTGAGGGTAGGGGGGCTCCTTGTCCCGGAGAACGGGGCGGGGCCGGGGGGCCGAAGGGGGAGACGGCCACGGGAGGGGGCCACTTGAGCGCTCAGGGCGGCGCGGAGGTAGGGGAAGACCGGAGGGGGGGCTTCCGGGCGAGGTCAGCAGCTACCGAGCCGTGGGGGGAGCTGGGGGGTCGGGCGCCGGGAGGGCCGCGGAAGGCGGAGGGAGGGGGAGAGGGGTGCGGGGAGGGGGAGAGGGGGGTCCAAGAGGGATGGGAGCAGGCTGACAGCGGGGGGGGAGGTGAGTGGCGCGAGGAAGACGCCGGAACGACGCCGGGGGGCGGGGCGCCAGCGCCGGCGGGGCCGAGCTGAGGGGGTGGCGATCCACGGAGTGGGGAACCACGGGGGCCAGGCCATCCACAGTGGCCATGCTGTGCAGGGGGGCCGCCGGCGGCGCTCCGGAGCACGCCGAAGAAGAGGGAAGGACCCCTCGGGGCGGAGAGATGGAGCTCTCATCCCACACCTTTTACAAATATTATATATATATATATATATATATATATATATATAGTTTCAAATAAATCTCAATAAATTTATAATAATTCCTAAAATTCCCAAAATTAAAAAAATCATTTAGTAAACAATTTGTGCAATACACCTACTGATGGTTTGGATGTTGGTGTCATAATGGTTAGTGTAGGTGTCACGACCCGCACCCACTTTTCGGATATGAGTCTGTGTCCAGGTCCAACCTACGCCACAGTGTCGGCGGTAGAATGTTGTCTAGTATACACAAGTCACAAAATCTATAGAACTAACATGGCAGTATAGATCTCATCCACAGAAAAAAGATACCATCAACTTCAATAAGTATAATAGTAAAGAAACTGAATACTGGATAATAATATAAAATGTACTGAAATATTTTCAAGTTATCAAGATCCAAGTCATGTCCGGTGGATACAAATCCACTACCAATAGGCGAAAATAAAATAAATAAAATAAACTGAGTCAAACTAGGCTAAACGTCAAATTCAACTTCACTGCAGTAGTACCGTGGTCTGAAGCTGGCTCAAACCTGCTCGTGTGCACCTGGCTCAAACTCAGCTAAACCTGAAGAGATTATCAGGTCCTCAGAGGACTAGCAAGATACATATATACAAGCCTTTCTAGCAGTTTATCATGTATGAAGAAAATTCATAATATAAACAGGAAAAGACTAAGCAATCACGATATACGAATATAAGAACAACTACGCATAAATGAACTGCTGGAAGAAAACAAGTGAACACATGTCAAGAGATCAATCGGATACCAACACTCACCCCTAGAGTGGACTCGCAGGTTTGAAACTAATCACTAACCCTCGCCCCTATGTGGACTCACGGTTAGTTCAAGGTAATCACCCTCGCCCTTAGTGTGGACTCGCAGATGCAAACAGTCAACCTTCAACCCTGTTATGGACTCGCAGGTTGAGAAAACAAAAATAGAAATAGCAGTTCTATAGCACACTCGTTCTATGTTACGACTCAATCAAGCACAAGTGTGAACACGACCAATAAACCACAAGGCTAACTGTGAACAAGGGCTATATATGGAGTAGTAAACTACTATGATAAATCACATGTCCAAAATAAATGAAAGAGACTGGTTAATGAAAGGCAGTGCATATAAATAAAACTGTAAAGAAGGACAAGGTATAATTGTCTGTAAAAGAGTCTAACTGTTATCGAGGTTCGGGCACAAAATCTGAATCCAACCCTATAAATTATTCAAAGAAAAGAAAACTTATATAGGAATCCCTTTTTACTAAAAATAATAATTTACGTGTCAACTAACTATAATCCAATATATAAAAATAAGTAGTCATGGCTTAATTATCTAATTTCCTACCAATACTAACTTAATGGTCCATGCCTAAGTAATGGATTATTTACTTGTTAAATTGAATTATTCTTATCTACTAAGATATTAAATAGTAAATATGAGAGGATATTAAAACCCCTAGCCTTACTTATGCATGGAATAAATCCATTAAGAAACTAATATGCATGCTACTATGCATTAGCTAAGAATATGCTAATGGTTAATTCGCCAAGGAGGATGACAAAGCAAGCTATTTTATTTAGGGTGTCAACGGATGCTTATCGGTACGGACAGGGTAATATCCGTATCCGTATCCGAATTTTTTGTAATATCCGAATCCG